>JACCHY010000070.1:0-2500 GCA_018907195.1 Dolichoris vasculosae
GACTATCGAACAGTACAACCATCCCGAAGGCCTCGCAGCAAGGAAGATCCAGGGGAGGCCAAGGCACGGTACCGAGCTCGAATCCCATCGGCTATCATCTTAAGACGGAGTCGACGTTCAACTCGCCCAGGCCCGGCACGTTAGCCAGACCCCCTTCCCGACCAAGCCCGACGCGCCCCGCTCCTCAGAGCCAATCCTTATTCCGAAGTTACGGATCCAATTTGCCGACTTCCCTTACCTACATTAGTCTATCGACTAGAGGCTCTTTACCTTGGAGACCTGCTGCGGATATGGGTACGAACCGGCACGACGCCTCCACGTAGCCCTCTCCTGGATTTTCAAGGTCCGAGGGGAAGATCCGGACACCGCCGCAACTGCGGTGCTCTTCGCGTTCCAAACCCTATCTCCCTGCTAGAGGTTTCCAGGGAACTCGAACGCTTATACAGAAAAGAAAACTCTTCCCGGATCTCCCGACGGCGTCTCCAGGTTTACTTTGGGTTACCCCGACGAACACTCTTACGAGGGCCCGAATTGTATGCGGTTCCGTTACCGGGTTCCGGAATAGGAACCGGATTCCCTTTCGCCCGACGGGTGTGTGCGTTCAATAAATCTCACTTTGTACACCGTCATCGACATAGGATTTCTCCTAGGGCTTAGGATCGACTGACTCGTGTGCAACGGCTGTTCACACGAAACCCTTCTCCACGTCAGTCCTCCAGGGCCTCGCTGGAGTATTTGCTACTACCACCAAGATCTGCACCGACGGCGGCTCCAGGCAGGCTCGCGCCCAAACCCTTCTGCGCTCACCGCCGCGACCCTCCTACTCGTCAGGGCTTCGCCGACGACCGCGCCAACGCAATCCCGAGTGAACAGTCTTGCGCGACCGGCCGCCCAATTGCCGCTGACGGCCGAGTATAGGCGCGACGCTTCAGCGCCATCCATTTTCAGGGCTAGTTGCTTCGGCAGGTGAGTTGTTACACACTCCTTAGCGGATTCCGACTTCCATGGCCACCGTCCTGCTGTCTTAAGCAACCAACGCCTTTCATGGTATCCCATAAGCGTCGACTTAGGCGCCTTAACTCGGCGTTTGGTTCATCCCACAGCGCCAGTTCTGCTTACCAAAATTGGCCCACTTGGCACTCTGATCCGTGAGGCGCTCCCGCCGTGATTTACTCACGACGAGGCCCGATCTAATGGCTTCAACGTTCAAGCAAGCCATAGATCTCACCCATTTAAGTTTGAGAATAGGTTGAGGTCGTTTCGGCCCCAAGGCCTCTAATCATTCGCTTTACCAGATGAGACTCGCTATCGAGCGAGTGCCAGCTATCCTGAGGGAAACTTCGGAGGGAACCAGCTACTAGATGGTTCGATTAGTCTTTCGCCCCTATACCCAGTTCCGACGATCGATTTGCACGTCAGAATCGCTACGGACCTCCATCAGGGTTTCCCCTGACTTCGTCCTGACCAGGCATAGTTCACCATCTTTCGGGTCCCAACGTGTACGCTCTGGGTGCGCCTCTGGTCGAATCGACCATGAGACGCCCCGGGAGTGCGGACCCGAGCGAGCCCGAGCCATCCTCCCTCGATCGACACTAAGGCCGACCTTCACTTTCATTGCGCCTTTAGGCTTATTCGCTTTTAACAACAACCCAATGACTCGCGCACATGTTAGACTCCTTGGTCCGTGTTTCAAGACGGGTCCTGAAAGTACCCAAAGCAGTAGCGTCGCCGACCGGTAAAAACGCCTCTCTTTTTATCCCATTAGAGAAATGGGTAGAAGAGGCTTGAGCCCGTCCGAGGACATCGTAGACTAACGACCACCAATCAGCGTTGCGCGCCCGGATACGACGCTAGGTTCGTAAATCCGTGCGCGGGTGACCTGCCTACGAGCCTGAACGCACTTACACGAACACTCGCTAAAAGCGCTTGTCGTCATCGTGCGGCCCGTTACCATTGTCAATTGGTTAAATGACTTATACCGCCGGGCAGTCGAGCCGGATATAACGACGGTCTGCCGTGTACGCGCGTGATAACGCGACGCGACAGGCTACCTTGCCGTATCGTAGGCCGACACCCAACGGGTCGCGACGTTCTACTAGGGGAGAAGTGCACACCAACGATAAAATCGGACACGACGGGTGTACGCGTGAACGCCACGCCGAAACGTAACGAGCCATCGCGATCCACGAGCGAGCCGAAACGCTGATGGTGAATCTCCCCATTCGATCTTTTGGATTTCTCAGGTTTACCCCTGAACGGTTTCACGTACTCTTGAACTCTCTCTTCAAAGTTCTTTTCAACTTTCCCTCACGGTACTTGTTCGCTATCGGTCTCGTGGTCATATTTAGCCTTAGATGGAGTTTACCACCAACTTAGAGCTGCACTCTCAAGCAACCCGACTCTGAGGAGAGGCTCTCCCACGGCGCGTCCCGGTCGCTACGGGACTGGCACCCTCTATGGGTAATTTGCCCCATTCAAGATAGACTTGGACTCGGTACGC
>JACCHY010000070.1:7500-12500 GCA_018907195.1 Dolichoris vasculosae
ATCACATCATCATATCCCCCCCCGACCGCTCTTCATACAAAACATACAACGCAAAATCATTAAAGCATTATTATTTCTCCTGCGTTCCACAGACCGACATACACATAATAAAAATGTATACCATCATCATCCGTTACGAACACGCAAGAAAAACACGATACTCAAAAAAACATTCACGTATAATAATTTACGTTTGCATGAAAAACGATATTATAATTCTCGCTCGGTATCGAGTGAGTCGACGCTCGGTTATTTATTGAACAACTACATCATACGAAAAACCATCGAACGACCCCGGGGGACGATGATAAATCATTCGTCCCACACAAACAAGTCGATCAGGATAAATTTCGTAAGAAGGTCACGCATTAAAATAAAACGCCTACGGCGCGTACCGCATAGGGGCCATTCGGTCATAGACACCGACCCGCGGCAATGCTGTGTAAGACAGATTTTTGACAAACAACAAGAAACGGTCGCCATAATACGAATACCGTCACCGATACAGTGATCGAACTCAAGCCGACCGATCCTTCCTTACATATACGAAAGATACTCAATCGGCTTCGGCGCCCCATGGTCGTTAACACATGATAATATGATATTACATACCTCGAAATACGATCGAGTCTCCGACGAACACAACATACTTTATTCTCGGTTACAATATTTTTTGGACGACGAACGAATGAAATAAATCGCAAGGTAGAGGGCGCACAATAGATACCAAGAGCCACTATAACGTGACGCATAATAACGGATCCCGAGCGGGAGGATGAAACGTTTCGGGACTACAAGACCTGGGCTAAACTCGACCGCGAAAACTGCAATGCAGAAAGAATCCGTTAATAAAGTTTGAAAATCTCATTACCTTTCTCTACCGGAATTCTCGAGAAATACTCGTTCTTTGATAACGCGATATGATAGAACGGCAAGATGGAAGGATTCTGTAATACAAAACATGGACTATTCTCGCTTTCGAAAATCAATTCTCTCGCTGGATTACGTATATATAGGTAAACGAAAATTAATGAAATTTAAGAAACATTTGTTATATGTCGTTTTACAAATCCCTTAATGTTTCTGTAACTATAAATGTTGAAAAATATTCGCACGGACAACTCGAGTTAGAGTATAACGGTATGATGAAAGGTTTCCGGACTACAAAACAAGGGCTATTCTCTGGTTCGGAGAATCCATTAGAATCTATCCGTTAATAATAAAGTTTGAAAATCCGATTTTTTTCACTACCGGAATTCTCGAGAAATGCTCGTTCGTTGATGACGCGATATGATGTAACGACAAGATGAGACGATTCTGTAATACAAAACATGGGCTATTATCGCTTTCGAAATACAATTCTCTCGCTGGATTACGTATATATAGGTAAACGAAAATTAATGAAATTTAAGAAACATTTGTTATATGTCGTTTTACAAATCCCTTAATGTTTCTGTAACTATAAATGTTGAAAAATATTCGCTAGGACAACTCGAGGTAGAGTATAACGGTATGATGAATGGATTCCGGACTACAAAACAAGGGCTATACTCCGGTTCGGAGAAACCATTAGAATCTATCCGTTAATAATAAAGTTTGAAAATCCTATTGTATTCTCTACCGAAATTCTCGAGAAATACTCGCTCTCTGATCACGCGATATGATATAACGACAAGATGAGACGATTCTGGAATAAAAAACCTGGGCTATTCTCGCTTTCGAATATCAATTCTCTCGCCGGATTACGTATAGGTACACGACAATATATAAAAATTAAGAAGCATTTGTTATATATCATTTTTAAATCCCGGAGTGGGTCTGTAACTATAAATGTTGTAAAATATTCAAATATTCGGTCCCACATCTCGAGGTAGAGAAGAACGGGAAGATACAATGATTCCGGAATACAAAACACGGGCTATTCTCTGGTTCGGAGAATCCATTAGAATCCATCCGTTTATAATAAAGTTTGAGAATCCGATTTTTTTCACTACCGGAATTCTCGAGAAATGCTCGTTCGTTGATGACGCGATATGATGTAACGACAAGATGAGACGATTCTGTAATACAAAACATGGGCTATTATCGCTTTCGAAATACAATTCTCTCGCTGGATTACGTATATATAGGTAAACGAAAATTAATGAAATTTAAGAAACATTTGTTATATGTCGTTTTACAAATCCCTTAATGTTTCTGTAACTATAAATGTTGAAAAATATTCGCTAGGACAACTCGAGGTAGAGTATAACGGTATGATGAATGGATTCCGGACTACAAAACAAGGGCTATACTCCGGTTCGGAGAAACCATTAGAATCTATCCGTTAATAATAAAGTTTGAAAATCCTATTGTATTCTCTACCGAAATTCTCGAGAAATACTCGCTCTCTGATCACGCGATATGATATAACGACAAGATGAGACGATTCTGGAATAAAAAACCTGGGCTATTCTCGCTTTCGAATATCAATTCTCTCGCCGGATTACGTATAGGTACACGACAATATATAAAAATTAAGAAGCATTTGTTATATGTCGTTTTACAAATCCCTTAATGTTTCTGTAAGTATATATAGGTAAACGAAAATTAATGAAATTTAAGAAACATTTGTTATATGTCGTTTTACAAATCCCTTAATGTTTCTGTAACTATAAATGTTGAAAAATATTCGCTAGGACAACTCGAGGTAGAGTATAACGGTATGATGAATGGATTCCGGACTACAAAACAAGGGCTATACTCCGGTTCGGAGAAACCATTAGAATCTATCCGTTAATAATAAAGTTTGAAAATCCTATTGTATTCTCTACCGAAATTCTCGAGAAATACTCGCTCTCTGATCACGCGATATGATATAACGACAAGATGAGACGATTCTGGAATAAAAAACCTGGGCTATTCTCGCTTTCGAATATCAATTCTCTCGCCGGATTACGTATAGGTACACGACAATATATAAAAATTAAGAAGCATTTGTTATATATCATTTTTAAATCCCGGAGTGGGTCTGTAACTATAAATGTTGTAAAATATTCAAATATTCGGTCCCACATCTCGAGGTAGAGAAGAACGGGAAGATACAATGATTCCGGAATACAAAACACGGGCTATTCTCTGGTTCGGAGAATCCATTAGAATCCATCCGTTTATAATAAAGTTTGAGAATCCGATTTTTTTCACTACCGGAATTCTCGAGAAATGCTCGTTCGTTGATGACGCGATATGATGTAACGACAAGATGAGACGATTCTGTAATACAAAACATGGGCTATTATCGCTTTCGAAATACAATTCTCTCGCTGGATTACGTATATATAGGTAAACGAAAATTAATGAAATTTAAGAAACATTTGTTATATGTCGTTTTACAAATCCCTTAATGTTTCTGTAACTATAAATGTTGAAAAATATTCGCTAGGACAACTCGAGGTAGAGTATAACGGTATGATGAATGGATTCCGGACTACAAAACAAGGGCTATACTCCGGTTCGGAGAAACCATTAGAATCTATCCGTTAATAATAAAGTTTGAAAATCCTATTGTATTCTCTACCGAAATTCTCGAGAAATACTCGCTCTCTGATCACGCGATATGATATAACGACAAGATGAGACGATTCTGGAATAAAAAACCTGGGCTATTCTCGCTTTCGAATATCAATTCTCTCGCCGGATTACGTATAGGTACACGACAATATATAAAAATTAAGAAGCATTTGTTATATGTCGTTTTACAAATCCCTTAATGTTTCTGTAAGTATATATAGGTAAACGAAAATTAATGAAATTTAAGAAACATTTGTTATATGTCGTTTTACAAATCCCTTAATGTTTCTGTAACTATAAATGTTGAAAAATATTCGCTAGGACAACTCGAGGTAGAGTATAACGGTATGATGAATGGATTCCGGACTACAAAACACGGGCTATACTCCGGTTCCGAGAATCCATTAGAATCTATCCGTTAATAATAAAGTTTGAAAATCCCATTGTTATCTCTACCGGAATTCCTGAGAAATACTCGTTCTTTAATAACGCGATATGGTAAAACTTGGGCTATTCGCGCCTAAAAACACGAATTCTCCATTCTCAAATGGATAATGCTCGATAATATGATAATAAATTGAATTTAAACCTCTCGTTTTATCGTATTATAAATTACTTACTCAAGGATTTGCTTATTATTGCTTAATATGAATCCTGAAAAAAACTCTCTCTTGCACATCTCACGCTATCTTAAATCGACAAGCTACAAAGATTCCGGACTACAAAACATGGGCTTTCCTCTCTTACGAACTCTCCAAGTCTCTCTCGGTATTACGATGTTCGACGGACATATGGAAATATATTCGATTTACAAATCATTCGTTATATCCTCGTTATGGAAATAAGTTAGTTATACGTACACTAGGATTACTACTATTATTGGCGGTAATGAACTGAACTGAACTCGATCTTTGATATCTCGTCAAGGGGAAAACGGGAATATAAAACGATTCAAGATTGGTAAAATTCGGCAATAGTCGACCGGGAAAAATTAATTCTGTCTCTCATTATCACGTTCGGTTCAATATAAGTAACTGGGGAATTACACAAACCATCCGCATCTCTATTTTCTCTCGTTTTGTAAATTTCCCTGCTTTAAGTAAGGGAATCATTTGTTGTTCGTGTCATCACACGATCTGGTAAGTCGCGATATTTTATATGAAACGCGAACGAATCTACAACGATTCAGAATTACAAATCAGTGATGTATACACGACAAATAATCATGAGAATTTATCATTTTTTGAAAGAGGGATTATCCGTTTGCAAATGTTAAAAACGCAACAGCTTAATAACCAGATTACGGATTGTGTTCGCTATACCGTGAAGATTAGAAATGTTTTTGGGTTGCTGGACGGATAAGGCCAATCAGAGATCATCCATTCAACCATTGTTGTTTATTAATCCGTCGCCGAAAATCGCATCAAAATGTTCTTAAATGTGTATAACTC
>JACCHY010000070.1:17500-22500 GCA_018907195.1 Dolichoris vasculosae
CATTCCACCAGACAACCTTACGAACTCTACCGTCTTGGTTTATTTTCTGCATGCATTCATCGTTCGTATCCGAAATCCACTTAGTAATAAGGGAGGCCTTGCCCACAGCGGTGAGAGCTTCAAAGCATTCATACCCGTACTCATACGCTTTATTACCTATGTGACTTTCATACATCATCCAATCGACTTTCTTCGCACTCCATCTCTTGTACATTGCAGGTTTTCGTCCCCCCTGAACTAGGGCGTCGGATCGTATGTCAATTAGGATGACATTATGGTCCGACACACCGATCTCTTCATGCACTCTCCAATCATATCTCCATCCATCCACTCCTCTGGCGAGCGTTACATCTATGTCACTTTGTCCTCTCGCACCAATGAATGTAAATGCTGCAGACCATTTATTCATTACCTCCATGTTTCTCGTTACGATCCAGTCACTCAACAAACGTCCACGCTTCTCATTCGCCCTGCCCTCCACCAGCTGCTTACTCGCCCATAGTCCACTCACCGCGTTCGCATCCATACCTATTATTATAGTCTTCTGCCCTGTTAGACGATCCAGTAGCCTGTCCAGTCGTACGATATCTCTCTCGATGGATGAACGGGGACGACAGTACACGGATACCAGGCACATCTCACCAAGGTTTCCTTTCACCCACACACAGACAATGTTCTCGTCCGTGCAATCATTTATCAGCACACATTCTGCTCTTGCCGAGTTGACAACGACAGCTGCCGATCCACTGGGACTCCGGAACACATTCATGCCTCCCGGCAAACCGCATACTTTTCCAAACGCACTGTATGGCTCCTGTAGCAGGCACGCATCTACATTCATTCTAGTCACTATCTCTCCCAATTCATTCATGCATTCTCTGGCCCTCTGACAATTCAACTGCAGGATTCGCATTCCATTACTGTTTCTTGATGTTTCATCCATTTTACATCCTTGCACGCAGCGCATTCAATCTCCACACATACTCCGGGCACGCCAACGAGCTGATGGTGTGGTCCGCATCGAGTCCCCTACTACTGCAGTTCCCACATTTTGCCGGAGCAGTGCAGCCTGCACCTGTGTGTCACGAGTCGCTCCTTTTTGCATTCCGCTACGCTATGTCCGAAGCCAAAACAGCCGTTACCCGACTGAGTACAACACTCGCCCGAGGAGGTCGCCATCTGCTTGAACCTATATTTCCTATTTGCTCCTCAGACTTATGATTTTTACCAATCCTTATTCTTATTGTACGAAGTTAGTTGTCGGATCCAGGCCCATTTGGGGATTTCCGACTTCCCTTACCTACATTAGTCTATCGACTAGAGGCTCTTTACCTTGGAGACCTGCTGCGGATATGGGTACGAACCGGCACGACGCCTCCACGTAGCCCTCTCCTGGATTTTCAAGGTCCGAGGGGAAGATCCGGACACCGCCGCAACTGCGGTGCTCTTCGCGTTCCAAACCCTATCTCCCTGCTAGAGGTTTCCAGGGAACTCGAACGCTTATACAGAAAAGAAAACTCTTCCCGGATCTCCCGACGGCGTCTCCAGGTCACTTTGGGTTACCCCGACGAACACTCTTACGAGGGCCCGAATTGTATGCGGTTCCGTTACCGGGTTCCGGAATAGGAACCGGATTCCCTTTCGCCCGACGGGTGTGTGCGTTCAATAAATCTCACTTTGTACACCGTCATCGACATAGGATTTCTCCTAGGGCTTAGGATCGACTGACTCGTGTGCAACGGCTGTTCACACGAAACCCTTCTCCACGTCAGTCCTCCAGGGCCTCGCTGGAGTATTTGCTACTACCACCAAGATCTGCACCGACGGCGGCTCCAGGCAGGCTCGCGCCCAAACCCTTCTGCGCTCACCGCCGCGACCCTCCTACTCGTCAGGGCTTCGCCGACGACCGCGCCAACGCAATCCCGAGTGAACAGTCTTGCGCGACCGGCCGCCCAATTGCCGCTGACGGCCGAGTATAGGCGCGACGCTTCAGCGCCATCCATTTTCAGGGCTAGTTGCTTCGGCAGGTGAGTTGTTACACACTCCTTAGCGGATTCCGACTTCCATGGCCACCGTCCTGCTGTCTTAAGCAACCAACGCCTTTCATGGTATCCCATAAGCGTCGACTTAGGCGCCTTAACTCGGCGTTTGGTTCATCCCACAGCGCCAGTTCTGCTTACCAAAATTGGCCCACTTGGCACTCTGATCCGTGAGGCGCTCCCGCCGTGATTTACTCACGACGAGGCCCGATCTAATGGCTTCAACGTTCAAGCAAGCCATAGATCTCACCCATTTAAAGTTTGAGAATAGGTTGAGGTCGTTTCGGCCCCAAGGCCTCTAATCATTCGCTTTACCAGATGAGACTCGCTATCGAGCGAGTGCCAGCTATCCTGAGGGAAACTTCGGAGGGAACCAGCTACTAGATGGTTCGATTAGTCTTTCGCCCCTATACCCAGTTCCGACGATCGATTTGCACGTCAGAATCGCTACGGACCTCCATCAGGGTTTCCCCTGACTTCGTCCTGACCAGGCATAGTTCACCATCTTTCGGGTCCCAACGTGTACGCTCTGGGTGCGCCTCTGGTCGAATCGACCATGAGACGCCCCGGGAGTGCGGACCCGAGCGAGCCCGAGCCATCCTCCCTCGATCGACACTAAGGCCGACCTTCACTTTCATTGCGCCTTTAGGCTTATTCGCTTTTAACAACAACCCAATGACTCGCGCACATGTTAGACTCCTTGGTCCGTGTTTCAAGACGGGTCCTGAAAGTACCCAAAGCAGTAGCGTCGCCGACCGGTAAAACGCCTCTCTTTTTATCCCATTAGAGAAATGGGTAGAAGAGGCTTGAGCCCGTCCGAGGACATCGTAGACTAACGACCACCAATCAGCGTTGCGCGCCCGGATACGACGCTAGGTTCGTAAATCCGTGCGCGGGTGACCTGCCTACGAGCCTGAACGCACTTACACGAACACTCGCTAAAAGCGCTTGTCGTCATCGTGCGGCCCGTTACCATTGTCAATTGGTTAAATGACTTATACCGCCGGGCAGTCGGCCGGATATAACGACGGTCTGCCGTGTACGCGCGTGATAACGCGACGCGACAGGCTACCTTGCCGTATCGTAGGCCGACACCCAACGGGTCGCGACGTTCTACTAGGGGAGAAGTGCACACCAACGATAAAATCGGACACGACGGGTGTACGCGTGAACGCCACGCCGAAACGTAACGAGCCATCGCGATCCACGAGCGAGCCGAAACGCTGATGGTGAATCTCCCCATTCGATCTTTTGGATTTCTCAGGTTTACCCCTGAACGGTTTCACGTACTCTTGAACTCTCTCTTCAAAGTTCTTTTCAACTTTCCCTCACGGTACTTGTTCGCTATCGGTCTCGTGGTCATATTTAGCCTTAGATGGAGTTTACCACCAACTTAGAGCTGCACTCTCAAGCAACCCGACTCTGAGGAGAGGCTCTCCCACGGCGCGTCCCGGTCGCTACGGGACTGGCACCCTCTATGGGTAATTTGCCCCATTCAAGATAGACTTGGACTCGGTACGCTGCCCCGGGATAATTGAACCCTCCCGAACACTACATTTCCCTGCGGCGGAACCGCGGGATTCAGTGCTGGGCTCTTTCCTGTTCGCTCGCCGCTACTAAGGAAATCCTTGTTAGTTTCTTTTCCTCCGCTTAGTAATATGCTTAAATTCAGCGGGTAGTCTCGCCTGCTCTGAGGTCGTTGAAGTTTTTTTCTTTTTTTTTCTTTTTTATTTTACACATAATAATGATTAATGCAAATTTATATATATCTGCAACACATTTTCCGTGTAAAGAAAAAGAAAAGAAAAAAAATCGAAAAATAGCGAGTGTATAAAAAAATTTCAGCGTTCGAAAAAAAAAATAATTTAATGTACACGCCGACGACACTGTATTACAAAATCCATTATTTTCTTTCATGTATACACAACACATTAAATGTCGGTAATTTCTGCGCGCCCAATCGATGAAACGTCGGTCCGCCCTGCGCGCGCGTTCACGCTAAAGAGCTCCGGGACTCGACGGACGATCGAGCAACGCAATATACCGCGTATGTATACAATATAATTGGATTGCATCGGCGCGTCTCGCCATCTATCGATGTCATTTAGAGTGACGCCGCACACGAGGCCACAGAGAATTTAAACAAAATTCTCTCATCACGCGTACGGCGAACACTCAGGATTTCGCTCTCTCGTTGAAGAAAGCAGTCTGATCGATTGTACCGAAAACGACCCTCAGCCAGGCGTGGTCCGGGAATCGTATCCGTGGACCGCAATGTGCGTTCGAAATGTCGATGTTCATGTGTCCTGCAGTTCACAAGTTGACGCGCAATTAGCTGCGTTCTTCATCGACCCACGAGCCAAGTGATCCACCGTTCAGGGTAATCATAAAAACAAAGGACAGTTTTCTCACAGGGACAACGAGACAACGAGACAACGACAAAGGAAAATGAGACACGGAATGCTTGCTTTTGCTGCTGCTGCTGCTGCTGCTGCTGCTGCTTTCCCCCGTCTTCTTCTCCTATACTGTCGTTGTGTGCTGCTGCTGCTGCTGCTGCTGCTGCAAGCTCTCTCTGCTCTCCCTGCTTCTCTTCTGTACCTTTTCGTTTCACATAAAAATTCATTTCAATTAATCTCGCATGTTGCTGCGAAAAGGCACTTTTCACATATAAAACCCGCTCATACCAAAAAAGTAGAGCGCGCCACAAACGAGCGCGTGGCCCCAAAGCGAATACGAAACACACACACACACAAGCGAACACGTGCAAATTAAGGCACGGTGCCGCCCGTGTGTGTGTGGCTCGATCGAATCGAGGCGTTTTTCTGCCGCATCCGGTGCCCGCGCGCGTCTACCGCGCTACGTTTCGACTTAACGTGGCGAAAATTCATTTAAATAGCCAAACACGCGAACGTACACCACGTACCCAGCCAAAGAAAATTTCGTTCGGCGTAGCATATATTC
>JACCHY010000070.1:25000-28367 GCA_018907195.1 Dolichoris vasculosae
CGTCTACGAATAAAACGGCGACGAGAGAGCGCGCTCTTATAACACGTTTATATTTAATAATCGCGACAAGAGCGAACTACTCGACGCACGCGGCTTAATGTGCCATTTGCGCGGAGATAACGCACAAACACCAACACCAACACCAACACCTCACACGCGCCCGTCACACCCCGTTCGTTCTCATGTGCGATGTACACGAAAAGATCGGAGTTGTACGCGGAGTGTCCGCGTGTGTGTGTAGTATATGATGGTGTGTGTCGAGTATTACTCACAACGCGACACGCTTCGTGCGACAAATTAATTGTCGAGCACACGAGAGTGTGTTGATGTTCTCTCCTCCTCCTTCCTTCCTTCCTTAATTTTACTTCTCTTGCAAATCTGAACGGAGCAAGGTAGGTAGACATCACTCACTGGGTGAGCGTACTACTACTACTCTTCCCCTCGCTCGCGAAACAAATTCAAACACCAAGCAGAAAAAAAGGCCTCGGAGAGAACACGCTTTTTTCATTCAGCAGCACTTTCGCAAACAAAGTGCAAAATTTACAACACCCACGCGCCGCCAACTCACCTCCACCCACCACCCACCCACCCACACCCACACATCCGCATCGATGTGTACGTATGGATGGTGCCGGGTGGTGGTGGCGGTGGTGGTGGTGGTGGTTAAGGGTTGCTGCTTTCGTGTCCATTAAGTGCGACGATAAGAAGAAAAAACAAAAGAAAAATATAAAAAATTCTTCCTCCTGCTCTTCTCTCTCCTTAATATTCTCGTCGACACACTGCACGGTAAGCTCCGCCTCGTGCCCCTTTTTTTCATCTTCATCTCCTGATTGTCACTAATCAGAAAATTTCATTCGTATCAAGAAGCGGAGCATATACCGCGAGGTATTATCGTTCTTTTTCGACAGTCCTTCAGCCTCTTATATTGACAAGAGGACACAAACACCCGACGATAGACAAAGTGAGTCCATGTACGTCGTTGGTAGACGATATTAAATCGTCGATAGTAGAAAAACGGAGAGATGATATGTGTGATGCAACTATAATAAAAAAATCACATCATCATATCCCCCCCCGACCGCTCTTCATACAAAACATACAACGCAAAATCATTAAAGCATTATTATTTCTCCTGCGTTCCACAGACCGACATACACATAATAAAAATGTATACCATCATCATCCGTTACGAACCACGCAAGAAAAACACGATACTCAAAAAACATTCACGTATAATAATTTACGTTTGCATGAAAAACGATATTATAATTCTCGCTCGGTATCGAGTGAGTCGACGCTCGGTTATTTATTGAACAACCTACATCATACGAAAAACCATCGAACGACCCCGGGGGACGATGATAAAATCATTCGTCCCACACAAACAAGTCGATCAGGATAAATTTCGTAAGAAGGTCACGCATTAAAATAAAACGCCTACGGCGCGTACCGCATAGGGGCCATTCGGTCATAGACACCGACCCGCGGCAATGCTGTGTAAGACAGATTTTTGACAAACACAAGAAACGGTCGCCATAATACGAATACCGTCACCGATACAGTGATCGAACTCAAGCCGACCGATCCTTCCTTACATATACGAAAGATACTCAATCGGCTTCGGCGCCCCATGGTCGTTAACACATGATAATATGATATTACATACCTCGAAATACGATCGAGTCTCCGACGAACACAACATACTTTATTCTCGGTTACAATATTTTTTGGACGACGAACGAATGAAATAAATCGCAAGGTAGAGGGCGCACAATAGATACCAAGAGCCACTATAACGTGACGCATAATAACGGATCCCGAGCGGGAGGATGAAACGTTTCGGGACTACAAGACCTGGGCTAAACTCGACCGCGAAAACTGCAATGCAGAAAGAATCCGTTAATAAAGTTTGAAAATCTCATTACCTTTCTCTACCGGAATTCTCGAGAAATACTCGTTCTTTGATAACGCGATATGATAGAACGGCAAGATGGAAGGATTCTGTAATACAAAACATGGACTATTCTCGCTTTCGAAAATCAATTCTCTCGCTGGATTACGTATATATAGGTAAACGAAAATTAATGAAATTTAAGAAACATTTGTTATATGTCGTTTTACAAATCCCTTAATGTTTCTGTAACTATAAATGTTGAAAAATATTCGCACGGACAACTCGAGGTAGAGTATAACGGTATGATGAAAGGTTTCCGGACTACAAAACAAGGGCTATTCTCTGGTTCGGAGAATCCATTAGAATCTATCCGTTAATAATTAGGAAACTCGAGGTAGAGTATAACGGTATGATGAAAGGTTTCCGGACTACAAAACAAGGGCTATTCTCTGGTTCGGAGAATCCATTAGAATCTATCCGTTAATAATAAAGTTTGAAAATCCGATTTTTTTCACTACCGGAATTCTCGAGAAATGCTCGTTCGTTGATGACGCGATATGATGTAACGACAAGATGTGAAGAGCGATTCTGTAATACAAAACATGGGCTATTATCCGCTTTCGAAATACAATTCTCTCGCTGGATTACGTATATATAGGTAAACGAAAATTAATGAAATTTAAGAAACATTTGTTATATGTCGTTTTTAACAAATCCCTTAATGTTTCTGTAACTATAAATGTTGAAAAATATTCGCTAGGACAACTCGAGGTAGAGTATAACGGTATGATGAATGGATTCCGGACTACAAAACAAGGGCTATACTCCGGTTCGGAGAAACCATTAGAATCTATCCGTTAATAATAAAGTTTGAAAATCCTATTGTATTCTCTACCGAAATTCTCGAGAAATACTCGCTCTCTGATCACGCGATATGATATAACGACAAGATGAGACGATTCTGGAATAAAAAACCTGGGCTATTCTCGCTTTCGAATATCAATTCTCTCGCCGGATTACGTATAGGTACACGACAATATATAAAAATTAAGAAGCATTTGTTATATATCATTTTTAAATCCCGGAGTGGGTCTGTAACTATAAATGTTGTAAAATATTCAAATATTCGGTCCCACATCTCGAGGTAGAGAAGAACGGGAAGATACAATGATTCCGGAATACAAAACACGGGCTATTCTCTGGTTCGGAGAATCCATTAGAATCCATCCGTTTATAATAAAGTTTGAGAATCCGATTTTTTTCACTACCGGAATTCTCGAGAAATGCTCGTTCGTTGATGACGCGATATGATGTAACGACAAGATGAGACGATTCTGTAATACAAAACATGGGCTATTATCGCTTTCGAAATACAATTCTCTCGCTGGATTACGTATATATAGGTAAACGAAAATTAATGAAATTTAAGAAACATTTGTTATATGTCGTTTTACAAATCCCTTAATTTCTCAT
>JACCHY010000071.1:5000-7500 GCA_018907195.1 Dolichoris vasculosae
TCATCGTGCGGCCCGTTACCATTGTCAATTGGTTAAATGACTTATACCGCCGGGCAGTCGGCCGGATATAACGACGGTCTGCCGTGTACGCGCGTGATAACGCGACGCGACAGGCTACCTTGCCGTATCGTAGGCCGACACCCAACGGGTCGCGACGTTCTACTAGGGGAGAAGTGCACACCAACGATAAAATCGGACACGACGGGTGTACGCGTGAACGCCACGCCGAAACGTAACGAGCCATCGCGATCCACGAGCGAGCCGAAACGCTGATGGTGAATCTCCCCATTCGATCTTTTGGATTTCTCAGGTTTACCCCTGAACGGTTTCACGTACTCTTGAACTCTCTCTTCAAAGTTCTTTTCAACTTTCCCTCACGGTACTTGTTCGCTATCGGTCTCGTGGTCATATTTAGCCTTAGATGGAGTTTACCACCAACTTAGAGCTGCACTCTCAAGCAACCCGACTCTGAGGAGAGGCTCTCCCACGGCGCGTCCCGGTCGCTACGGGACTGGCACCCTCTATGGGTAATTTGCCCCATTCAAGATAGACTTGGACTCGGTACGCTGCCCCGGGATAATTGAACCCTCCCGAACACTACATTTCCCTGCGGCGGAACCGCGGGATTCAGTGCTGGGCTCTTTCCTGTTCGCTCGCCGCTACTAAGGAAATCCTTGTTAGTTTCTTTTCCTCCGCTTAGTAATATGCTTAAATTCAGCGGGTAGTCTCGCCTGCTCTGAGGTCGTTGAAGTTTTTTTCTTTTTTTTTCTTTTTTATTTTACACATAATAATGATTAATGCAAATTTATATATATCTGCAACACATTTTCCGTGTAAAGAAAAAGAAAAGAAAAAAAATCGAAAAATAGCGAGTGTATAAAAAAATTTCAGCGTTCGAAAAAAAAAATAATTTAATGTACACGCCGACGACACTGTATTACAAAATCCATTATTTTCTTTCATGTATACACAACACATTAAATGTCGGTAATTTCTGCGCGCCCAATCGATGAAACGTCGGTCCGCCCTGCGCGCGCGTTCACGCTAAAGAGCTCCGGGACTCGACGGACGATCGAGCAACGCAATATACCGCGTATGTATACAATATAATTGGATTGCATCGGCGCGTCTCGCCATCTATCGATGTCATTTAGAGTGACGCCGCACACGAGGCCACAGAGAATTTAAACAAAATTCTCTCATCACGCGTACGGCGAACACTCAGGATTTCGCTCTCTCGTTGAAGAAAGCAGTCTGATCGATTGTACCAAAAACGACCCTCAGCCAGGCGTGGTCCGGGAATCGTATCCGTGGACCGCAATGTGCGTTCGAAATGTCGATGTTCATGTGTCCTGCAGTTCACAAGTTGACGCGCAATTAGCTGCGTTCTTCATCGACCCACGAGCCAAGTGATCCACCGTTCAGGGTAATCATAAAAACAAAGGACAGTTTTCTCACAGGGACAACGAGACAACGACAAAGGAAAATGAGACACGGAATGCTTGCTTTTGCTGCTGCTGCTGCTTTCCCCCGTCTTCTTCTCCTATACTGTCGTTGTGTGCTGCTGCTGCTGCTGCTGCTGCTGCTGCTGCTGCTGTTGCTGCTGCTGCAAGCTCTCTCTGCTCTCCCTGCTTCTCTTCTGTACCTTTTCGTTTCACATAAAAATTCATTTCAATTAATCTCGCATGTTGCTGCGAAAAGGCACTTTTCACATATAAAACCCGCTCATACCAAAAAAGTAGAGCGCGCCACAAACGAGCGCGTGGCCCCAAAGCGAATACGAAACACACACACACACAAGCGAACACGTGCAAATTAAGGCACGGTGCCGCCCGTGTGTGTGTGGCTCGATCGAATCGAGGCGTTTTTCTGCCGCATCCGGTGCCCGCGCGCGTCTACCGCGCTACGTTTCGACTTAACGTGGCGAAAATTCATTTAAATAGCCAAACACGCGAACGTACACCACGTACCCAGCCAAAGAAAATTTCGTTCGGCGTAGCATATATTCGCAGCCAGGCTACCACGGCGAAACGTCGCACCGGGGAAAGAAATTTGGAATAGAAGATATGAGAAAAAAACACACGCGCAAGAAGAAAGAGCGCGGCCGCGAGACGACGGTCTCTCACCCATCGTCAACGCGCGCGCGCGCGCGCGTTCAAACTTCTTCCTCCTTCGCGCGTGTGTTCTCTCCTGCTTGTGTATATCGTCGTGTGTGGGTGTTGTTGTCGTGTATTATTTACTCGTTTCGTATATACGTACACACACAACACACATTATTATCACACAAACCATATAATATACACCTACAAACCACCTCTCTCCTCATTCCTTTGTTTCTCTCTCCATCTCGCTTTCAAACGGCCATTTTTTCAAATTGGCTCTGATAATTTTTACATTATCCTTTCGATATATATACAACACGTGTTGTTGTGTGTGTGTGTGCACACACAACACACGCGCACTTGTATATACGCGTACATATTGTGACATATACGTACCG
>JACCHY010000071.1:10000-12500 GCA_018907195.1 Dolichoris vasculosae
GAACACGCTTTTTTCATTCAGCAGCACTTTCGCAAACAAAGTGCAAAATTTACAACACCCACGCGCCGCCAACTCACCTCCACCCACCACCCACCCACCCACACCCACACATCCGCATCGATGTGTACGTATGGATGGTGCCGGGTGGTGGTGGCGGTGGTGGTGGTGGTGGTGGTTAAGGGTTGCTGCTTTCGTGTCCATTAAGTGCGACGATAAGAAGAAAAAACAAAAGAAAAATATAAAAAATTCTTCCTTCTGCTCTTCTCTCTCCTTAATATTCTCGTCGACACACTGCACGGTAAGCTCCGCCTCGTGCCCCTTTTTTTCATCTTCATCTCCTGATTGTCACTAATCAGAAAATTTCATTCGTATCAAGAAGCGGAGCATATACCGCGAGGTATTATCGTTCTTTTTCGACAGTCCTTCAGCCTCTTATATTGACAAGAGGACACAAACACCCGACGATAGACAAAGTGAGTCCATGTACGTCGTTGGTAGACGATATTAAATCGTCGATAGTAGAAAAACGGAGAGATGATATGTGTGATGCAACTATAATAAAAAAATCACATCATCATATCCCCCCCCGACCGCTCTTCATACAAAACATACAACGCAAAATCATTAAAGCATTATTATTTCTCCTGCGTTCCACAGACCGACATACACATAATAAAAATGTATACCATCATCATCCGTTACGAACACGCAAGAAAAACACGATACTCAAAAAAACATTCACGTATAATAATTTACGTTTGCATGAAAAACGATATTATAATTCTCGCTCGGTATCGAGTGAGTCGACGCTCGGTTATTTATTGAACAACTACATCATACGAAAAACCATCGAACGACCCCGGGGGACGATGATAAATCATTCGTCCCACACAAACAAGTCGATCAGGATAAATTTCGTAAGAAGGTCACGCATTAAAATAAAACGCCTACGGCGCGTACCGCATAGGGGCCATTCGGTCATAGACACCGACCCGCGGCAATGCTGTGTAAGACAGATTTTTGACAAACAACAAGAAACGGTCGCCATAATACGAATACCGTCACCGATACAGTGATCGAACTCAAGCCGACCGATCCTTCCTTACATATACGAAAGATACTCAATCGGCTTCGGCGCCCCATGGTCGTTAACACATGATAATATGATATTACATACCTCGAAATACGATCGAGTCTCCGACGAACACAACATACTTTATTCTCGGTTACAATATTTTTTGGACGACGAACGAATGAAATAAATCGCAAGGTAGAGGGCGCACAATAGATACCAAGAGCCACTATAACGTGACGCATAATAACGGATCCCGAGCGGGAGGATGAAACGTTTCGGGACTACAAGACCTGGGCTAAACTCGACCGCGAAAACTGCAATGCAGAAAGAATCCGTTAATAAAGTTTGAAAATCTCATTACCTTTCTCTACCGGAATTCTCGAGAAATACTCGTTCTTTGATAACGCGATATGATAGAACGGCAAGATGGAAGGATTCTGTAATACAAAACATGGACTATTCTCGCTTTCGAAAATCAATTCTCTCGCTGGATTACGTATATATAGGTAAACGAAAATTAATGAAATTTAAGAAACATTTGTTATATGTCGTTTTACAAATCCCTTAATGTTTCTGTAACTATAAATGTTGAAAAATATTCGCACGGACAACTCGAGGTAGAGTATAACGGTATGATGAAAGGTTTCCGGACTACAAAACAAGGGCTATTCTCTGGTTCGGAGAATCCATTAGAATCTATCCGTTAATAATAAAGTTTGAAAATCCGATTTTTTTCACTACCGGAATTCTCGAGAAATGCTCGTTCGTTGATGACGCGATATGATGTAACGACAAGATGAGACGATTCTGTAATACAAAACATGGGCTATTATCGCTTTCGAAATACAATTCTCTCGCTGGATTACGTATATATAGGTAAACGAAAATTAATGAAATTTAAGAAACATTTGTTATATGTCGTTTTACAAATCCCTTAATGTTTCTGTAACTATAAATGTTGAAAAATATTCGCTAGGACAACTCGAGGTAGAGTATAACGGTATGATGAATGGATTCCGGACTACAAAACAAGGGCTATACTCCGGTTCGGAGAAACCATTAGAATCTATCCGTTAATAATAAAGTTTGAAAATCCTATTGTATTCTCTACCGAAATTCTCGAGAAATACTCGCTCTCTGATCACGCGATATGATATAACGACAAGATGAGACGATTCTGGAATAAAAAACCTGGGCTATTCTCGCTTTCGAATATCAATTCTCTCGCCGGATTACGTATAGGTACACGACAATATATAAAAATTAAGAAGCATTTGTTATATATCATTTTTAAATCCCGGAGTGGGTCTGTAACTATAAATGTTGTAAAATATTCAAATATTCGGTCCCACATCTCGAGGTAGAGAAGAACGGGAAGATACAATGATTCCGGAATACAAAACACGGGCTATTCTCTGGTTCGGA
>JACCHY010000071.1:25000-27966 GCA_018907195.1 Dolichoris vasculosae
CGATCCTTCCTTACATATACGAAAGATACTCAATCGGCTTCGGCGCCCCATGGTCGTTAACACATGATAATATGATATTACATACCTCGAAATACGATCGAGTCTCCGACGAACACAACATACTTTATTCTCGGTTACAATATTTTTTGGACGACGAACGAATGAAATAAATCGCAAGGTAGAGGGCGCACAATAGATACCAAGAGCCACTATAACGTGACGCATAATAACGGATCCCGAGCGGGAGGATGAAACGTTTCGGGACTACAAGACCTGGGCTAAACTCGACCGCGAAAACTGCAATGCAGAAAGAATCCGTTAATAAAGTTTGAAAATCTCATTACCTTTCTCTACCGGAATTCTCGAGAAATACTCGTTCTTTGATAACGCGATATGATAGAACGGCAAGATGGAAGGATTCTGTAATACAAAACATGGACTATTCTCGCTTTCGAAAATCAATTCTCTCGCTGGATTACGTATATATAGGTAAACGAAAATTAATGAAATTTAAGAAACATTTGTTATATGTCGTTTTACAAATCCCTTAATGTTTCTGTAACTATAAATGTTGAAAAATATTCGCACGGACAACTCGAGGTAGAGTATAACGGTATGATGAAAGGTTTCCGGACTACAAAACAAGGGCTATTCTCTGGTTCGGAGAATCCATTAGAATCTATCCGTTAATAATAAAGTTTGAAAATCCGATTTTTTTCACTACCGGAATTCTCGAGAAATGCTCGTTCGTTGATGACGCGATATGATGTAACGACAAGATGAGACGATTCTGTAATACAAAACATGGGCTATTATCGCTTTCGAAATACAATTCTCTCGCTGGATTACGTATATATAGGTAAACGAAAATTAATGAAATTTAAGAAACATTTGTTATATGTCGTTTTACAAATCCCTTAATGTTTCTGTAACTATAAATGTTGAAAAATATTCGCTAGGACAACTCGAGGTAGAGTATAACGGTATGATGAATGGATTCCGGACTACAAAACAAGGGCTATACTCCGGTTCGGAGAAACCATTAGAATCTATCCGTTAATAATAAAGTTTGAAAATCCTATTGTATTCTCTACCGAAATTCTCGAGAAATACTCGCTCTCTGATCACGCGATATGATATAACGACAAGATGAGACGATTCTGGAATAAAAAACCTGGGCTATTCTCGCTTTCGAATATCAATTCTCTCGCCGGATTACGTATAGGTACACGACAATATATAAAAATTAAGAAGCATTTGTTATATATCATTTTTAAATCCCGGAGTGGGTCTGTAACTATAAATGTTGTAAAATATTCAAATATTCGGTCCCACATCTCGAGGTAGAGAAGAACGGGAAGATACAATGATTCCGGAATACAAAACACGGGCTATTCTCTGGTTCGGAGAATCCATTAGAATCCATCCGTTTATAATAAAGTTTGAGAATCCGATTTTTTTCACTACCGGAATTCTCGAGAAATGCTCGTTCGTTGATGACGCGATATGATGTAACGACAAGATGAGACGATTCTGTAATACAAAACATGGGCTATTATCGCTTTCGAAATACAATTCTCTCGCTGGATTACGTATATATAGGTAAACGAAAATTAATGAAATTTAAGAAACATTTGTTATATGTCGTTTTACAAATCCCTTAATGTTTCTGTAACTATAAATGTTGAAAAATATTCGCTAGGACAACTCGAGGTAGAGTATAACGGTATGATGAATGGATTCCGGACTACAAAACAAGGGCTATACTCCGGTTCGGAGAAACCATTAGAATCTATCCGTTAATAATAAAGTTTGAAAATCCTATTGTATTCTCTACCGAAATTCTCGAGAAATACTCGCTCTCTGATCACGCGATATGATATAACGACAAGATGAGACGATTCTGGAATAAAAAACCTGGGCCATTCTCGCTTTCGTATATCAATTCTCTCGCCGGATTACGTATAGGTATACGGCATTCAATAAAATTTAAGAAAAATTTCTTATATACAGTTTTACAAATCCCTTAATGGGTCTGTAACTATAAATGTTGAAAAATGTTCGCTCGCATTTTGTATTCTTGAATACAACACTTTGGCATTTTGGCTTACGAACATTTAGTCTCCGTCCTTATAATGTTCGGCAATATGAACATAAATTTAATTACGAACCTATTGCTTTATCGTTTTTATAAATTAATGAAAGATCTCTAATGTAGATATTGAAAAATCATAGCTCGCACATATCAAGATAGCTTATAACAGGAAGATACATTGATTCCGGACTACAAAACACGGGCTATACTCCGGTTCCGAGAATCCATTAGAATCTATCCGTTAATAATAAAATTTGAAAATCCCATTGTTATCTCTACCGGAATTCCTGAGAAATACTCGTTCTTTAATAACGCGATATGGTAAAACTTGGGCTATTCGCGCCTAAAAACACGAATTCTCCATTCTCAAATGGATAATGCTCGATAATATGATAATAAATTGAATTTAAACCTCTCGTTTTATCGTATTATAAATTACTTACTCAAGGATTTGCTTATTATTGCTTAATATGAATCCTGAAAAAACTCTCTCTTGCACATCTCACGCTATCGTAAATCGACAAGCTACAAAGATTCCGGACTACAAAACATGGGCTTTCCTCTCTTACGAACTCTCCAAGTCTCTCTCGGTATTACGATGTTCGACGGACATATGGAAATATATTCGATTTACAAATCATTCGTTATATCCTCGTTATGGAAATAAGTTAGTTATACGTACACTAGGATTACTACTATTATTGGCGGTAATGAACTGAACTGAACTCGATCTTTGATATCTCGTCAAGGGGAAAACGGGAATATAAAACGATTCAAGATTGGTAAAATTCGGCAATAGTCGACCGGGAAAAATTAATTCTGTCTCTCATTATCACGTTCGGTTCAATATAAGTAACTGGGGAATTACCAA
>JACCHY010000072.1:0-25682 GCA_018907195.1 Dolichoris vasculosae
AAATAAAATTAAATCCAGGGAAAATTAGAATGCAAACTTCAGGATGCCTGGTAAATCAAAATAAATGATGAAATAAAATAGAATCTCCCGCTCCAGATGGGTCAACGAATGAAGTATTTAAATTTCGACCAACCAATATTATTGTAATTGCTCCAGCTAAAACAGGCAATGATATTGTAAATAAAATTACGTTGTTAAACTGATAATACAAAAATTGGCCTAGCATATAAATTTCATACATTTATATTTAAAATTGTTACAATAAAATTAATAGCTCCTAAAATTAAAGAAATTCTAGCTAAATGTAATCTAAAAATAGTAAAAGCTACTAAAAAAGTTCTATGAAATAATTTTGAAGTCAAGGGAGGATATATAGTTAATCCCGTACCTGATCCTCCAAAACTTATTGAACATAATATACATATAAAAGCTGGAGATAATAATCAAAATCTTTAACTATTAAGTCGAGGCAAAGCTATGTCTGGTGCTCCACAAATTACAGCGATTAAATAATATCAAAACCCTCCAACTATTACAGTATCAGGAAAAAAAAATTATAGATAAACTATGAGACGTAACTGAAGTATTATGTATACATTCATTTCCTATAAACGAACCGGGAGCTATTGATTCAATTCGATTAATATTGATAATCTTATCCCAAATATTCCTGTTCATATTCCAAAAATAAGGTATATAATTCTAATCATTTTATGATTTGTACAATAAAATCAATTACTCATTTTATATTGTTTAAATAAAATATAATATTTTCGATATAAAATAATGAATTTAATTTATAAAAATAATGAATTAAAATTTATATTAACATTTAGAAATATTATTATTATTATTTCAATATCTTCAATAATATGTTTTATTTAAAAATATTTAAATTAAATTATTATAATTAATATTAATATAAATAATATTAATATAGAAATTGTAAAAAATGATGTTATTAAATGTTTACTATTATAATTTTTAATAAATATTTTTATTGAAAATAAATAAATCAAATTTTTATTTATTATTTGCATACAATTTTCTTCATAATAATAATAAAAATTGTATCCAAATTTTAGTGGATAATAAATTATCATTCTAGCAAAATAATTTCTTAATCATATTTTACTAAAAAAAAATTTTATAAAATTATTTTAATTTACATTTACATATCATAATAATTTCCCAATCAAAAAAGAAGTTATAGAAATTTCATTTTTCAATTTTTGAAAATACATTTCTTCAATATTATTAAAAAGAATTCATTTTATTAAATATACAAATATTAGAGTTGAAATTAATAAAATAATTATTGAATTATGTATTAATATTGAATCACTACAATTTTATAAGGATAAAAATTATTACTATTATTTCGAAAAATCTATATAATAGTGAAGAATATATAATAGTTAAACCTGTACTAATCATTAATATTCATTTATTTAGTAAAGCGAAATTGTTAGTAAAAATATATTCGAAAATTGTATCTTTTGAATAAAATCCAGATAAAAACGGTATTCCACATAATGAAAATCTAGCTACTATTATAATACTAAAAGTTAAAGGTATATTATTTTAATATTGCCTATTATTCGAATTTCATGATAATTATTTAAATTATAAATAATAACTATTGCACACGTAAATATTATTGACTTAAAAATTGCATGAATAATTAAATGAAAAAAAGTTAATTGAAATTCGATGTATTCTAAAAATTATTATTATTATCCCTAATTGTGAGAATGTAGAAAATGCAATAATTTTTTTTAAATCATATTCTATAATAGCCAAAATTGCTGCTAATACTATAGTAATTATTCCAGTATATTTAATATATTCTACATAAAGATAATTTTGACTAATTAGTCTATGAAATCGAATTATTAAATAAATACCTGCAGTAATGAAAATTGAAGAACGAATTAGAGATAAACTGGAACTGGCGCTGCTATAGCTGCACGAAGTCAGACAGAAAAAGGAAATCGAAGCTACTATTAAAAGCGGCAATTATTACTATAACTAAAATAAAATAATTTATATTAAGAAAAATTATAAAATTTCAAAACCCACATATTAATATTAATCCAATTGATATTAAAATAATTACACTTCTAATTCGATTTATTTCAATTGTATATTTTGGATTAATAATTATTCATAATATTGATAAAATAAAAAAAAAAATCAAATAAAAAAATCGTATAGAATTTTTGTCATGAGATATATATTCATTACAATACAATAAAATTATAGAAGAAATTAGAAATAAAATAAAAATAATTAATAATGTTATTCAATTAATATATAATATATACTAATAGCACTTATATAAATTGAAATAACATTCATTCTAAATAAATTGAATAATTTATTAACATATATAATATACTTATAATAAATCTATTTCATAAAAAAATTATTCTTTATAAATAATATAAAATAATATATATATATATATTCAAAGTATTACTTTACATTTTTAAATCCACAAATTAATATTTTATATTAAATTACTTAAATTAGAAAAAATATTTCTATTTTTAAGATTAAAAAGCTTGAAGGAATTCAATGTATAATTATTACTATATAATTATTAATATTACTTGTATAAAGTATATTGATAAACCTATTAGTTTTCCATGAAATCTGTAAGAAAATACATATAAACTATAAATTGCACTAGTAAATATTCTTAATATTAATAAAATTAAATATACTATCATGATATAAATTACTTCTAATAATTTCTATAAATCTATCTATATCTAAATATATAATTTCACTTATTTATAATACACTATTTAAACATTATTAATAATTAATAATTTCAATAAATTTATCTATATCTAACAATCTTATTGCTCTATTTTATAATATATGCCTTAAATATATACCATTATTAAAATATAAGAAAAAATGTATTCATCAGTATATAAATTACCTTTAATAATTTATATAAATTTATCTATATCTAACAATCTTATTTCACTTTTTTATAATATATTCATTAACCATAATTAAATAATATAAATAAATATATTTATCTTTATATAAATTACCCCAATAATTTCCATACATTTATCTATATCAAAACATCTAATTTAAGTAATTAATAACATATACATTAGGAATTATTATATTATAAAAAAAAAATATTTTTCTTTATATAAATTACCCCCAATAATTTCTATAAATTGTCTATATCTAATAATCTATTTATATTTCACTATTTTACAATATATTCGTTGAACATTATTAAATTATAAAAATAAATATATTTATCATTATATAAATTAATCCAATGTATATTGTAAATCTATCTATATCTAATTATCTAAATTCACTAATTTATAATGTATTTTTAAACAGTAATAAATTATTAAATAGAAATTACTTATCAGTATATAAATAAAGTCGAATAATTTCTATAAATTTATCTATATCTAAACCTCTAATTTCACTAATTTATAATATATATTTTAACCTTCTTAAATAATAAAAAAAAATATATTTATCAATCTATAAATTACCCCCTTAATTACTATAAATTTATCTATATCTATATATCTAATTTCACTAATGTCTAAAATATTCTTTAAACATTAATAAATTATTTAAATAAATATATATATCATTATATAAATAACCTCTAATATTTCAATAATTTTATGTACAACTAAACATCTAATTTCACTATTTTCTAATAGATTCTATAAACATTATTAATTTATTAAATGAGATATATATATAACATTATACAAATTATAGGAGAAAATATTGTCCTATGATTAAGGGGGGGGGGGATTTTCAGTAAGAAATGCTACTTTAAATCGGTTTTATTCACTTCATTTTTGAATACCTTTTATTATTGTATTTATAGTAATTATTCATTTAGTATTACTTCATGAAGTAGGTTCATCAAATCCTGTAGGATTAAATAGAAATTATTTTAAAATTCCTTTTAATCCTTACTTTACTATTAAACATATTATTGGATTTTTAATTTTAATAGCAATTTTATTATTAATTACTTTATTTTATACCTATATTCTTTCTGATGCTGAAAATTTTAATAAAGCTAGATATATAGTTACTCCTATTCATATTCAACCTGAATGATAATTTTTATTTGCTTATGCTATTTTTCGAACTGTTCCTAATAAATTAGTATCAATTGTGATTTTAATATTTATTCCATTTATTTCTTATTATAAAATTAAAGGATTTAAATTTTTAATTATAAATAAGATATTGTTTTGTAATTTTGTAGCGATTTTTATTGTTTTAACATGAGTAGGAGCTAAACCGATTGAAGAGCCCTATGTAATTATCAGCCCTAAGTAATTATTACATTTCACCGATATTAACTACTCTATTAATTAAATTTATTAAAATTTAAAAATGTAATAAATTTTTGTTTCGACCTAAAAAAGGATATAATTTTATCCATTTTTATAATTATTAAGCTATAATAGCATGTAATTTAAAATTACGTTTCTAGAAGTAAAATCTTCTAATAATTTAATATAAATAAATAATTAATAATATTTAAAAAATTCGAATTATTGTTAGTATGGCTAACATAATTGGTAAAAAATCTTTTCAAACTAACTATTACAATATCATAACGATATCGAGGATAAGTTACTCGAATTCAAATTACTATAATTACCATTAATAAAAATATAAAATAAAATTCAATTCTAAAAGTATTTCCATCTAAAAAAATAATTCTATATAAATATATTGTAATAAAATTATTCCATATTCTGCATTAACAAATATAACAAATCTTCTTCTTATATATTCAACATTTAAACCAGACACTAATTCAGATTCTCCTTCAAATAAATCAAATGGAGTTTGATTTAATTCTGCTAATATTCTAATAAATAATATTATTCCTGCGGGAAATAATATAAAAATAAATCAAGTATAATATTGATATTCTATTATTTCAATTAAATTAGAACTTTCTACTAATAATAAAACTCTAAAAAAAATAAAAATTATAGTAACTTCATATGAAGTAGTTTGAGCTACTCTACGCAAATTTCCTAATATTGCAAAACAAGAAGTTGAAGATCAACCAGATAATATTAAACCCCTAATCTTAAAATACAAAAATAGTTAACTAATTCATATTAGAATTTATAAAATCTACATAATAAGGTAAAGATATTCATAATATTAATATAATTAATATACTTAATATTGGACTAATAATGTAAAACAAATAATTGGTTTTTAAAATAATTAATGATTTTTCTAAAAATAATTTTATCCAATCACTAAGAGGTTGTAATAATCCGAATACTCCAACTTTATTTGGCCCCTTTCGTAATTGAGTATATCCTATAATTTCCCGTACCAATAATCTTAGAAATGCAACAGAAATTAATACTATAATTAAAATATCCATTGATAAAATAATTCTATTTAAATAATATAATATAATTATTACTAAAATAACTTAATTATTTATAAATAAATTTTATATTTATTGCTCTCATATGCTAAAGTAATACATTTATTAATTTATATTCAATAATTTAAATTACAATAGTAATAATAAAAAGTCTTTTCGTACAAAATTATTATAATTTTTTAAAGATAGAATTCAAACTGGCTCGCACCGTTTTAAACTCAAATCATGTAAGTTTTCATAAGCTGAGCAGACTTAATTTATTTAATTACTCAATCAAATATTTAACTTAATTCAACATCGAGGTCGCAATCATTTTTATCAATTCCTCTCCAAAAATATTACGCTGTTAACCCTAAGGTAATTTATTTTAATTTCATTATGAATGGATTTTAATTTAATATAAATTCATTTTTCAAAGAATAATAATAATAATAATAATTATTATATAAATATTATCTAAATTTATTAATTTTAAGAAATTTATTAAATTGTTAAATTAGCCCCAATTAAATAACAATAATTAATAAATTAGTTATTAAAACAAAAAATTATTAATATAATAAAATTGTTTAGGGTCTTCTCGTCTTTTAAAATTATTTAATAATTTTTACTTAAAATAAAATTAAAATTTTAGTTAAATTAGGACAGATTTCATTTCGATCATGCTTTCATGTCAGACTTCAATAAAAAGCCAAATGATTAAGCTTCCTTTGTAAAGTTAGAATACTGCAGCTATTAATAAATTTCATTGACCAGATTAGACTTAAAATTATTATCAATAAGACATGTATTTATTATACAGGCAAATAAAATTTTTGCGAGTTCCTTAATTTTATCTATCAGTATATAATTATGATTAGACATTGAGTGACTTTTAGTAATTGTTTGGTGTAATTTAAATGATGATAAACATAGTTATTTTTATAATTCATTATTCTTTAAAGAATATACTATAAATTAGTAAAATTAGATCTTTTAATATAGATAAATTAATAGAAATTATTAAAGATAATTCATATAATGATAAATATATTTATTTTTATAACGTAATATTGTTTAAAGACAATATTATAAACTAATGAAATTAGATAACTAAATACAGATAAATTATATAAATTATTGGGGGTAGTTTATATAGTGATAAATACATTTAATTTAACAATACGATAATGTTTGAAGAATATATTCTAATTAATGAAATCAGATAACTAAATATAGAATAATTATATAAATTATTGAGGGGGGTAGTTTATATATTGGTAAATATATTTAATTTATTTATTTAATAATGTTCAAAGAATATTTTATAAATGAGTGAAATTAGATGTTTAGACAGAGATAAGTTTATAGAAATTATTAAAGGTAAATTATATAATGATAAATATATTTATTTTTATAATTTAATAATGCTTAATGAATATATTATAAAATAGTGAAATAAGATTATTAGATATAGATATATTTATACAAATTATTAGAGGTAATTTATATAATGCTATAATTATTATATTTGATACTTTGATAATGTTTAAAGAATATTTTATAAATGAGTGAAATTAGATGTTTAGACAGAGATAAGTTTATAGAAATTATTAAAGGTTATTTATATAATGATAATTTATTTAATTTAATAATTTGATAATGTTTAAAAAATATTTTAAAATTTAGTGAAATCAGACGATTAGATACAGATAAATTTATAGAAATTACTGGTGGGTAATGTAAATAATGATATGTATATTTTATTTAACAATGATTAAATAATTCAGAATAAATTAGTGAAATTAGATGGTTAGATATACATACATTTATAGAAATTTCTAGATGTAATTTACAAAGATATTAAATTTAATAATTTAATAATGAATTCTATGTGTAGATAAAGGATATTCTATAATTACTTCTAATGATATATTAGGTTTTACATCAAAAATTACAATTTTTTAATTCATGTTGATTATATTATAATAAATATAAGAAATATTGCTCTTCCATATAATATAAATATTCAACATGATGAGGGAAAAAAGTTACATTCACTCCAGTTGCAATAAATTGTGCTTTTAATCATTTATGATTTATTGCTAACACAGTAATAGTACGATATCAATATACAATTCTACCTACAACAGCAAATACTGCTCCTATAGATAATACACAATGGAAATTAGAAACTACATAATAAGTATCATGTAGTAATACATCTAAAGCCGATCTAGCAAAAACAATTCCTGATACTCGTATAATTGCAACATTTAATTTTATTTTTATACCAATTATTGTAGCTAATCATCTAAATACTTTAATCCCAATTGGAATTGCTATGACTAAAGTTACTGCAGAAAAATAAGAACGAGTATCTACATCTGTCGCTACAGTAAATATCTGATAACCACATACAAAAAATCCTAAAATAGCAATTCCTTTTAATGTATAAATTACAGATAATCAATGAATTACTTTTTTTTTCTGCATCATTACATACAATATGAGAAATAAAATTAAATCCAGGGAAAATTAGAATGCAAACTTCAGGATGCCTGGTAAATCAAAATAAATGATGAAATAAAATAGAATCTCCCGCTCCAGATGGGTCAACGAATGAAGTATTTAAATTTCGACCAACCAATATTATTGTAATTGCTCCAGCTAAAACAGGCAATGATATTGTAAATAAAATTACGTTGTTAAAACTGATAATACAAAAATTGGCCTAGCATATAAATTTCATACATTTATATTTAAAATTGTTACAATAAAATTAATAGCTCCTAAAATTAAAGAAATTCTAGCTAAATGTAATCTAAAAATAGTAAAAGCTACTAAAAAAGTTCTATGAAATAATTTTGAAGTCAAGGGAGGATATATAGTTAATCCCGTACCTGATCCTCCAAAACTTATTGAACATAATATACATATAAAAGCTGGAGATAATAATCAAAATCTTTAACTATTAAGTCGAGGCAAAGCTATGTCTGGTGCTCCACAAATTACAGCGATTAAATAATATCAAACCCTCCTACTATTACAGTATCAGGAAAAAAAAATTATAGATAAACTATGAGACGTAACTGAAGTATTATGTATACATTCATTTCCTATAAACGAACCGGGAGCTATTGATTCAATTCGATTAATATTGATAATCTTATCCCAAATATTCCTGTTCATATTCCAAAAATAAGGTATATAATTCTAATCATTTTATGATTTGTACAATAAAATCAATTACTCATTTTATATTGTTTAAATAAAATATAATATTTTCGATATAAAAATAATGAATTTAATTTATAAAAATAATGAATTAAAATTTATATTAACATTTAGAAATATTATTATTATTATTTCAATATCTTCAATAATATGTTTTATTTAAAATATTTAAATTAAATTATTATAATTAATATTAATATAAATAATATTAATATAGAAATTGTAAAAAATGATGTTATTAAATGTTTACTATTATAATTTTTAATAAATATTTTTATTGAAAATAAATAAATCAAATTTTTATTTATTATTTGCATACAATTTTCTTCATAATAATAATAAAAATTGTATCCAAATTTTAGTGGATAATAAATTATCATTCTAGCAAAATAATTTCTTAATCATATTTTACTAAAAAAAAATTTTATAAAATTATTTTAATTTACATTTACATATCATAATAATTTCCCAATCAAAAAAGAAGTTATAGAAATTTCATTTTTCAATTTTTGAAAATACATTTCTTCAATATTATTAAAAAGAATTCATTTTATTAAATATACAAATATTAGAGTTGAAATTAATAAAATAATTATTGAATTATGTATTAATATTGAATCACTACAATTTTTATAAGGATAAAAATTATTACTATTATTTCGAAAAATCTATATAATAGTGAAGAATATATAATAGTTAAACCTGTACTAATCATTAATATTCATTTATTTAGTAAAGCGAAATTGTTAGTAAAAATATATTCGAAAATTGTATCTTTTGAATAAAATCCAGATAAAAACGGTATTCCACATAATGAAAATCTAGCTACTATTATAATACTAAAAGTTAAAGGTATATTATTTTTAATATTGCCTATTATTCGAATTTCATGATAATTATTTAAATTATAAATAATAACTATTGCACACGTAAATATTATTGACTTAAAAATTGCATGAATAATTAAATGAAAAAAAGTTAATTGAAATTCGATGTATTCTAAAAATTATTATTATTATCCCTAATTGTGAGAATGTAGAAAATGCAATAATTTTTTTTAAATCATATTCTATAATAGCCAAAATTGCTGCTAATACTATAGTAATTATTCCAGTATATTTAATATATTCTACATAAAGATAATTTTGACTAATTAGTCTATGAAATCGAATTATTAAATAAATACCTGCAGTAATGAAAATTGAAGAACGAATTAGAGATAAACTGGAACTGGCGCTGCTATAGCTGCACGAAGTCAGACAGAAAAAGGAAATCGAAGCTACTATTAAAAGCGGCAATTATTACTATAACTAAAATAAAATAATTTATATTAAGAAAAATTATAAAATTTCAAAACCCACATATTAATATTAATCCAATTGATATTAAAATAATTACACTTCTAATTCGATTTATTTCAATTGTATATTTTGGATTAATAATTATTCATAATATTGATAAAATAAAAAAAAAATCAAATAAAAAAATCGTATAGAATTTTTGTCATGAGATATATATTCATTACAATACAATAAAATTATAGAAGAAATTAGAAATAAAATAAAAATAATTAATAATGTTATTCAATTAATATATAAATATATACTAATAGCACTTATATAAATTGAAATAACATTTCATTCTAAATAAATTGAATAATTTATTAACATATATAATATACTTATAATAAATCTATTTCATAAAAAAATTATTCTTTATAAATAATATAAAATAATATATATATATATATTCAAAGTATTACTTTACATTTTTAAATCCACAAATTAATATTTTATATTAAATTACTTAAATTAGAAAAATATTTCTATTTTTAAGATTAAAAAGCTTGAAGGAATTCAATGTATAATTATTACTATATAATTATTAATATTACTTGTATAAAGTATATTGATAAACCTATTAGTTTTCCATGAAATCTGTAAGAAAATACATATAAACTATAAATTGCACTAGTAAATATTCTTAATATTAATAAAATTAAATATACTATCATGATATAAATTACTTCTAATAATTTCTATAAATCTATCTATATCTAAATATATAATTTCACTTATTTATAATACACTATTTAAACATTATTAATAATTAATAATTTCAATAAATTTATCTATATCTAACAATCTTATTGCTCTATTTTATAATATATGCCTTAAATATATACCATTATTAAAATATAAGAAAAAATGTATTCATCAGTATATAAATTACCTTTAATAATTTATATAAATTTATCTATATCTAACAATCTTATTTCACTTTTTTATAATATATTCATTAACCATAATTAAATAATATAAATAAATATATTTATCTTTATATAAATTACCCCAATAATTTCCATACATTTATCTATATCAAAACATCTAATTTAAGTAATTAATAACATATACATTAGGAATTATTATATTATAAAAAAAAAATATTTTTCTTTATATAAATTACCCCCAATAATTTCTATAAATTTGTCTATATCTAATAATCTATTTATATTTCACTATTTTACAATATATTCGTTGAACATTATTAAATTATAAAAATAAATATATTTATCATTATATAAATTAATCCCAATGTATATTGTAAATCTATCTATATCTAATTATCTAAATTCACTAATTTATAATGTATTTTTAAACAGTAATAAATTATTAAATAGAAATTACTTATCAGTATATAAATAAAGTCGAATAATTTCTATAAATTTATCTATATCTAAACCTCTAATTTCACTAATTTATAATATATATTTTAACCTTCTTAAATAATAAAAAAAAATATATTTATCAATCTATAAATTACCCCCTTAATTACTATAAATTTATCTATATCTATATATCTAATTTCACTAATGTCTAAAATATTCTTTAAACATTAATAAATTATTTAAATAAATATATATATCATTATATAAATAACCTCTAATATTTCAATAATTTTATGTACAACTAAACATCTAATTTCACTATTTTCTAATAGATTCTATAAACATTATTAATTTATTAAATGAGATATATATATAACATTATACAAATTATAGGAGAAAATATTGTCCTATGATTAAGGGGGGGGGGGATTTTCAGTAAGAAATGCTACTTTAAATCGGTTTTATTCACTTCATTTTTGAATACCTTTTATTATTGTATTTATAGTAATTATTCATTTAGTATTACTTCATGAAGTAGGTTCATCAAATCCTGTAGGATTAAATAGAAATTATTTTAAAATTCCTTTTAATCCTTACTTTACTATTAAACATATTATTGGATTTTTAATTTTAATAGCAATTTTATTATTAATTACTTTATTTATACCTATATTCTTTCTGATGCTGAAAATTTTAATAAAGCTAGATATATAGTTACTCCTATTCATATTCAACCTGAATGATAATTTTTATTTGCTTATGCTATTTTTCGAACTGTTCCTAATAAATTAGTATCAATTGTGATTTTAATATTTATTCCATTTATTTCTTATTATAAAATTAAAGGATTTAAATTTTTAATTATAAATAAGATATTGTTTTGTAATTTTGTAGCGATTTTTATTGTTTTAACATGAGTAGGAGCTAAACCGATTGAAGAGCCCTATGTAATTATCAGCCCTAAGTAATTATTACATTTCACCGATATTAACTACTCTATTAATTAAATTTATTAAAATTTAAAAATGTAATAAATTTTTGTTTCGACCTAAAAAAGGATATAATTTTATCCATTTTTATAATTATTAAGCTATAATAGCATGTAATTTAAAATTACGTTTCTAGAAGTAAAATCTTCTAATAATTTAATATAAATAAATAATTAATAATATTTAAAAAATTCGAATTATTGTTAGTATGGCTAACATAATTGGTAAAAAATCTTTTCAAACTAACTATTACAATATCATAACGATATCGAGGATAAGTTACTCGAATTCAAATTACTATAATTACCATTAATAAAAATATAAAATAAAATTCAATTCTAAAAGTATTTCCATCTAAAAAAATAATTCTATATAAATATATTGTAAATAAAATTATTCCATATTCTGCATTAACAAATATAACAAATCTTCTTCTTATATATTCAACATTTAAACCAGACACTAATTCAGATTCTCCTTCAAATAAATCAAATGGAGTTTGATTTAATTCTGCTAATATTCTAATAAATAATATTATTCCTGCGGGAAATAATATAAAAATAAATCAAGTATAATATTGATATTCTATTATTTCAATTAAATTAGAACTTTCTACTAATAATAAAACTCTAAAAAAAATAAAAATTATAGTAACTTCATATGAAGTAGTTTGAGCTACTCTACGCAAATTTCCTAATATTGCAAAACAAGAAGTTGAAGATCAACCAGATAATATTAAACCCCTAATCTTAAAATACAAAAATAGTTAACTAATTCATATTAGAATTTATAAAATCTACATAATAAGGTAAAGATATTCATAATATTAATATAATTAATATACTTAATATTGGACTAATAATGTAAAACAAATAATTGGTTTTTAAAATAATTAATGATTTTTCTAAAAATAATTTTATCCAATCACTAAGAGGTTGTAATAATCCGAATACTCCAACTTTATTTGGCCCCTTTCGTAATTGAGTATATCCTATAATTTCCCGTACCAATAATCTTAGAAATGCAACAGAAATTAATACTATAATTAAAATATCCATTGATAAAATAATTCTATTTAAATAATATAATATAATTATTACTAAAATAACTTAATTATTTATAAATAAATTTTATATTTATTGCTCTCATATGCTAAAGTAATACATTTATTAATTTATATTCAATAATTTAAATTACAATAGTAATAATAAAAAGTCTTTTCGTACAAAATTATTATAATTTTTTAAAGATAGAATTCAAACTGGCTCGCACCGTTTTAAACTCAAATCATGTAAGTTTTCATAAGCTGAGCAGACTTAATTTATTTAATTACTCAATCAAATATTTAACTTAATTCAACATCGAGGTCGCAATCATTTTTATCAATTCCTCTCCAAAAATATTACGCTGTTAACCCTAAGGTAATTTATTTTAATTTCATTATGAATGGATTTTAATTTAATATAAATTCATTTTTCAAAGAATAATAATAATAATAATAATTATTATATAAATATTATCTAAATTTATTAATTTTAAGAAATTTATTAAATTGTTAAATTAGCCCCAATTAAATAACAATAATTAATAAATTAGTTATTAAAACAAAAAATTATTAATATAATAAAATTGTTTAGGGTCTTCTCGTCTTTTAAAATTATTTAATAATTTTTACTTAAAATAAAATTAAAATTTTAGTTAAATTAGGACAGATTTCATTTCGATCATGCTTTCATGTCAGACTTCAATAAAAAGCCAAATGATTAAGCTTCCTTTGTAAAGTTAGAATACTGCAGCTATTAATAAATTTCATTGACCAGATTAGACTTAAAATTATTATCAATAAGACATGTATTTATTATACAGGCAAATAAAATTTTTGCGAGTTCCTTAATTTTATCTATCAGTATATAATTATGATTAGACATTGAGTGACTTTTAGTAATTGTTTGGTGTAATTTAAATGATGATAAACATAGTTATTTTTATAATTCATTATTCTTTAAAGAATATACTATAAATTAGTAAAATTAGATCTTTTAATATAGATAAATTAATAGAAATTATTAAAGATAATTCATATAATGATAAATATATTTATTTTTATAACGTAATATTGTTTAAAGACAATATTATAAACTAATGAAATTAGATAACTAAATACAGATAAATTATATAAATTATTGGGGGTAGTTTATATAGTGATAAATACATTTAATTTAACAATACGATAATGTTTGAAGAATATATTCTAATTAATGAAATCAGATAACTAAATATAGAATAATTATATAAATTATTGAGGGGGGTAGTTTATATATTGGTAAATATATTTAATTTATTTATTTAATAATGTTCAAAGAATATTTTATAAATGAGTGAAATTAGATGTTTAGACAGAGATAAGTTTATAGAAATTATTAAAGGTAAATTATATAATGATAAATATATTTATTTTTATAATTTAATAATGCTTAATGAATATATTATAAAATAGTGAAATAAGATTATTAGATATAGATATATTTATACAAATTATTAGAGGTAATTTATATAATGCTATAATTATTATATTTGATACTTTGATAATGTTTAAAGAATATTTTATAAATGAGTGAAATTAGATGTTTAGACAGAGATAAGTTTATAGAAATTATTAAAGGTTATTTATATAATGATAATTTATTTAATTTAATAATTTGATAATGTTTAAAAAATATTTTAAAATTTAGTGAAATCAGACGATTAGATACAGATAAATTTATAGAAATTACTGGTGGGTAATGTAAATAATGATATGTATATTTTATTTAACAATGATTAAATAATTCAGAATAAATTAGTGAAATTAGATGGTTAGATATACATACATTTATAGAAATTTCTAGATGTAATTTACAAAGATATTAAATTTAATAATTTAATAATGAATTCTATGTGTAGATAAAGGATATTCTATAATTACTTCTAATGATATATTAGGTTTTACATCAAAAATTACAATTTTTTAATTCATGTTGATTATATTATAATAAATATAAGAAATATTGCTCTTCCATATAATATAAATATTCAACATGATGAGGGAAAAAAGTTACATTCACTCCAGTTGCAATAAATTGTGCTTTTAATCATTTATGATTTATTGCTAACACAGTAATAGTACGATATCAATATACAATTCTACCTACAACAGCAAATACTGCTCCTATAGATAATACACAATGGAAATTAGAAACTACATAATAAGTATCATGTAGTAATACATCTAAAGCCGATCTAGCAAAAACAATTCCTGATACTCGTATAATTGCAACATTTAATTTTATTTTTATACCAATTATTGTAGCTAATCATCTAAATACTTTAATCCCAATTGGAATTGCTATGACTAAAGTTACTGCAGAAAAATAAGAACGAGTATCTACATCTGTCGCTACAGTAAATATCTGATAACCACATACAAAAAATCCTAAAATAGCAATTCCTTTTAATGTATAAATTACAGATAATCAATGAATTACTTTTTTTTTCTGCATCATTACATACAATATGAGAAATAAAATTAAATCCAGGGAAAATTAGAATGCAAACTTCAGGATGCCTGGTAAATCAAAATAAATGATGAAATAAAATAGAATCTCCCGCTCCAGATGGGTCAACGAATGAAGTATTTAAATTTCGACCAACCAATATTATTGTAATTGCTCCAGCTAAAACAGGCAATGATATTGTAAATAAAATTACGTTGTTAAAACTGATAATACAAAAATTGGCCTAGCATATAAATTTCATACATTTATATTTAAAATTGTTACAATAAAATTAATAGCTCCTAAAATTAAAGAAATTCTAGCTAAATGTAATCTAAAAATAGTAAAAGCTACTAAAAAAGTTCTATGAAATAATTTTGAAGTCAAGGGAGGATATATAGTTAATCCCGTACCTGATCCTCCAAAACTTATTGAACATAATATACATATAAAAGCTGGAGATAATAATCAAAATCTTTAACTATTAAGTCGAGGCAAAGCTATGTCTGGTGCTCCACAAATTACAGCGATTAAATAATATCAAACCCTCCTACTATTACAGTATCAGGAAAAAAAAATTATAGATAAACTATGAGACGTAACTGAAGTATTATGTATACATTCATTTCCTATAAACGAACCGGGAGCTATTGATTCAATTCGATTAATATTGATAATCTTATCCCAAATATTCCTGTTCATATTCCAAAAATAAGGTATATAATTCTAATCATTTTATGATTTGTACAATAAAATCAATTACTCATTTTATATTGTTTAAATAAAATATAATATTTTCGATATAAAAATAATGAATTTAATTTATAAAAATAATGAATTAAAATTTATATTAACATTTAGAAATATTATTATTATTATTTCAATATCTTCAATAATATGTTTTATTTAAAATATTTAAATTAAATTATTATAATTAATATTAATATAAATAATATTAATATAGAAATTGTAAAAAATGATGTTATTAAATGTTTACTATTATAATTTTTAATAAATATTTTTATTGAAAATAAATAAATCAAATTTTTATTTATTATTTGCATACAATTTTCTTCATAATAATAATAAAAATTGTATCCAAATTTTAGTGGATAATAAATTATCATTCTAGCAAAATAATTTCTTAATCATATTTTACTAAAAAAAAATTTTATAAAATTATTTTAATTTACATTTACATATCATAATAATTTCCCAATCAAAAAAGAAGTTATAGAAATTTCATTTTTCAATTTTTGAAAATACATTTCTTCAATATTATTAAAAAGAATTCATTTTATTAAATATACAAATATTAGAGTTGAAATTAATAAAATAATTATTGAATTATGTATTAATATTGAATCACTACAATTTTTATAAGGATAAAAATTATTACTATTATTTCGAAAAATCTATATAATAGTGAAGAATATATAATAGTTAAACCTGTACTAATCATTAATATTCATTTATTTAGTAAAGCGAAATTGTTAGTAAAAATATATTCGAAAATTGTATCTTTTGAATAAAATCCAGATAAAAACGGTATTCCACATAATGAAAATCTAGCTACTATTATAATACTAAAAGTTAAAGGTATATTATTTTTAATATTGCCTATTATTCGAATTTCATGATAATTATTTAAATTATAAATAATAACTATTGCACACGTAAATATTATTGACTTAAAAATTGCATGAATAATTAAATGAAAAAAAGTTAATTGAAATTCGATGTATTCTAAAAATTATTATTATTATCCCTAATTGTGAGAATGTAGAAAATGCAATAATTTTTTTTAAATCATATTCTATAATAGCCAAAATTGCTGCTAATACTATAGTAATTATTCCAGTATATTTAATATATTCTACATAAAGATAATTTTGACTAATTAGTCTATGAAATCGAATTATTAAATAAATACCTGCAGTAATGAAAATTGAAGAACGAATTAGAGATAAACTGGAACTGGCGCTGCTATAGCTGCACGAAGTCAGACAGAAAAAGGAAATCGAAGCTACTATTAAAAGCGGCAATTATTACTATAACTAAAATAAAATAATTTATATTAAGAAAAATTATAAAATTTCAAAACCCACATATTAATATTAATCCAATTGATATTAAAATAATTACACTTCTAATTCGATTTATTTCAATTGTATATTTTGGATTAATAATTATTCATAATATTGATAAAATAAAAAAAAAATCAAATAAAAAAATCGTATAGAATTTTTGTCATGAGATATATATTCATTACAATACAATAAAATTATAGAAGAAATTAGAAATAAAATAAAAATAATTAATAATGTTATTCAATTAATATATAAATATATACTAATAGCACTTATATAAATTGAAATAACATTTCATTCTAAATAAATTGAATAATTTATTAACATATATAATATACTTATAATAAATCTATTTCATAAAAAAATTATTCTTTATAAATAATATAAAATAATATATATATATATATTCAAAGTATTACTTTACATTTTTAAATCCACAAATTAATATTTTATATTAAATTACTTAAATTAGAAAAATATTTCTATTTTTAAGATTAAAAAGCTTGAAGGAATTCAATGTATAATTATTACTATATAATTATTAATATTACTTGTATAAAGTATATTGATAAACCTATTAGTTTTCCATGAAATCTGTAAGAAAATACATATAAACTATAAATTGCACTAGTAAATATTCTTAATATTAATAAAATTAAATATACTATCATGATATAAATTACTTCTAATAATTTCTATAAATCTATCTATATCTAAATATATAATTTCACTTATTTATAATACACTATTTAAACATTATTAATAATTAATAATTTCAATAAATTTATCTATATCTAACAATCTTATTGCTCTATTTTATAATATATGCCTTAAATATATACCATTATTAAAATATAAGAAAAAATGTATTCATCAGTATATAAATTACCTTTAATAATTTATATAAATTTATCTATATCTAACAATCTTATTTCACTTTTTTATAATATATTCATTAACCATAATTAAATAATATAAATAAATATATTTATCTTTATATAAATTACCCCAATAATTTCCATACATTTATCTATATCAAAACATCTAATTTAAGTAATTAATAACATATACATTAGGAATTATTATATTATAAAAAAAAAATATTTTTCTTTATATAAATTACCCCCAATAATTTCTATAAATTTGTCTATATCTAATAATCTATTTATATTTCACTATTTTACAATATATTCGTTGAACATTATTAAATTATAAAAATAAATATATTTATCATTATATAAATTAATCCCAATGTATATTGTAAATCTATCTATATCTAATTATCTAAATTCACTAATTTATAATGTATTTTTAAACAGTAATAAATTATTAAATAGAAATTACTTATCAGTATATAAATAAAGTCGAATAATTTCTATAAATTTATCTATATCTAAACCTCTAATTTCACTAATTTATAATATATATTTTAACCTTCTTAAATAATAAAAAAAAATATATTTATCAATCTATAAATTACCCCCTTAATTACTATAAATTTATCTATATCTATATATCTAATTTCACTAATGTCTAAAATATTCTTTAAACATTAATAAATTATTTAAATAAATATATATATCATTATATAAATAACCTCTAATATTTCAATAATTTTATGTACAACTAAACATCTAATTTCACTATTTTCTAATAGATTCTATAAACATTATTAATTTATTAAATGAGATATATATAACATTATACAAATTATAGGAGAAAATATTGTCCTATGATTAGGGGGGGGGGGGGATTTTCAGTAAGAAATGCTACTTTAAATCGGTTTTATTCACTTTATTTTTTAATACCTTTTATTATTGTATTTATAGTAATTATTCAATTAGTATTACTTCATGAAATAGGTTCATCATATCCTGTAGGATTAAATTGAAATTATTTTAAATTTCCTTTTAATCCTTACTTTACTATTAAAGATATTATTGGATTTTTAATTTTAATTGCAATTTTATTATTAATTACTTTATTTTATACCTATATTCTTTCTGATGCTGAAAATTTTAATAAAGCTAGCTATATAGTTACTCCTATTCATATTCAACCTGAATGATATTTCTTATTTGCTTATGCTATTTTTCGAACTGTTCCTAATAAATTAGGGGGTGTAATTCCTTTATTGATATCAATTGTGATTTTAATATTTATTCCATTTATTTCTTATTATAAAATTAAATTATTTAAATTTTAAATTTTAAATAAGATATTGTTTTTAAATTTTGTAGCGATTTTTATTGTTTTAACATGAGTAGGAGCTAAACAGATTGAAGAGCCCTATGTAATTATTAGCCCTAAGTAATTATTACATTTCACCGATATTAACTACTCTAATAATTAAATTAATTAAAATTTAAAAATATAATATATTTTTGTTTCGACCTAAAAAAGGATATAATTTTATCCATTTTTATAATTATTAAGCTATAATAGCATGTAATTTGAAATTACGATTCTAGAAGTAAAATCTTCTAATAATTTAATACAAATAAATGATTAATAATATTTAAAAAATTCGAATAATTGTTACTATAGCTAACATAGTTGGTAAAAAATCTTTTCAAACTAACTATTAGAATGTCATAACGATATCGAGGATAAGTTACTCGAATTCAAATTACTATAATTACCATTAATATAAATATAAAATAAAATTCAATTCTAAAAGTATTTGCATCTAAAAAAATAATTCTATATAAATATATTGTAATTAAAATTATTCCATATTCTGCATTAACAAATATAACAAATCTTCTTATATATTCAACATTTAAACCAGACACTAATTCAGTTTCTCCTTCAAATAAATCAAATGGAGTTCGATTTAATTCTGCTAATATTCTAATAAATAATATTATTCCTGCGGGAAATAATATAAAAATAAATCAAGTATAATATTGATATTCTATTATTTCAATTAAATTAGAACTGTCTACTAATAATAAAACTCTAAAAAAAATAAAAATTATAGTAACTTCATATGAAGTAGTTTGAGCTACTCTACGCAAATTTCCTAATATTGCAAAACAAGAAGTTGAAGATCAACCAGATAATATTAAACCCCTAATCTTAAAATACAAAAATAGTTAACTAATTCATATTAGAATTTATAAAATCTACATAATAAGGTAAAGATATTCATAATATTAATATAATTAATATACTTAATATTGGACTAATAATGTAAAACAAATAATTGGTTTTTAAAATAATTAATGATTTTTCTAAAAATAATTTTATCCAATCACTAAGAGGTTGTAATAATCCGAATACTCCAACTTTATTTGGCCCCTTTCGTAATTGAGTATATCCTATAATTTCCCGTACCAATAATCTTAGAAATGCAACAGAAATTAATACTATAATTAAAATATCCATTGATAAAATAATTCTATTTAAATAATATAATATAATTATTACTAAAATAACTTAATTATTTATAAATAAATTTTATATTTATTGCTCTCATATGCTAAAGTAATACATTTATTAATTTATATTCAATAATTTAAATTACAATAGTAATAATAAAAAGTCTTTTCGTACAAAATTATTATAATTTTTTAAAGATAGAATTCAAACTGGCTCGCACCGTTTTAAACTCAAATCATGTAAGTTTTCATAAGCTGAGCAGACTTAATTTATTTAATTACTCAATCAAATATTTAACTTAATTCAACATCGAGGTCGCAATCATTTTTATCAATTCCTCTCCAAAAATATTACGCTGTTAACCCTAAGGTAATTTATTTTAATTTCATTATGAATGGATTTTAATTTAATATAAATTCATTTTTCAAAGAATAATAATAATAATTATTATTATTTAAATATTATCTAAATTTATTAATTTTAAGAAATTGATTAAATTGTTAAATTAGCCCCAATTAAATAACAATAATTAATAAATTAGTTATTAAAACAAAAAATTATTAATATAATAAAATTGTTTAGGGTCTTCTCGTCTTTTAAAATTATTTAATAATTTTTACTTAAAATAAAATTAAAATTTTAGTTAAATTAGGACAGATTTCATTTCGTTCATGCTTTCATGTCAGACTTCAATAAAAAGCCAAATGATTAAGCTTCCTTTGTACAGTTAGAATACTGCAGCTATTAATAAATTTCATTGACCAGATTGGACTTAAAATTATTAATTAATAAAACATGCATTTATTATACAGGCAAATAAAATTTTTGCGAGTTCCTTAATTTTATCTATCAGTATATAATTATGATTAGACATTGAGTGACTTTTAGTAATTGTTTGGTGTAATTTAAATGATGATAAACATAGTTATTTTTATAATTCATTATTCTTTAAAGAATATACTATAAATTAGTAAAATTAGATGTTTTAATATAGATAAATTAATAAAAATTATTAAAGAGAATTTATATAATGATAAATATATTTATTTTTATAACGTAATATTGTTTAAAGACAATATTATAAACTAATGAAATTAGATAACTAAATATAGATAAATTATATAAATTATTGGGGGTAGTTTATATAGTGATAAATACATTTAATTTAACAATACGATAATGTTTGAAGAATATATTCTAATTAATGAAATCAGATAACTAAATATAGAATAATTATATAAATTATTGAGGGGGGTAGTTTATATATTGGTAAATATATTTAATTTATTTATTTAATAATGTTCAAAGAATATTTTATAAATGAGTGAAATTAGATGTTTAGACAGAGATAAGTTTATAGAAATTATTAAAGGTAAATTATATAATGATAAATATATTTATTTTTATAATTTAATAATGCTTAATGAATATATTATAAAATAGTGAAATAAGATTATTAGATATAGATATATTTATACAAATTATTAGAGGTAATTTATATAATGCTATAATTATTATATTTGATACTTTGATAATGTTTAAAGAATATTTTATAAATGAGTGAAATTAGATGTTTAGACAGAGATAAGTTTATAGAAATTATTAAAGGTTATTTATATAATGATAATTTATTTAATTTAATAATTTGATAATGTTTAAAAAATATTTTAAAATTTAGTGAAATCAGACGATTAGATACAGATAAATTTATAGAAATTACTGGTGGGTAATGTAAATAATGATATGTATATTTTATTTAACAATGATTAAATAATTCAGAATAAATTAGTGAAATTAGATGGTTAGATATACATACATTTATAGAAATTTCTAGATGTAATTTACAAAGATATTAAATTTAATAATTTAATAATGAATTCTATGTGTAGATAAAGGATATTCTATAATTACTTCTAATGATATATTAGGTTTTACATCAAAAATTACAATTTTTTAATTCATGTTGATTATATTATAATAAATATAAGAAATATTGCTCTTCCATATAATATAAATATTCAACATGATGAGGGAAAAAGTTACATTCACTCCAGTTGCAATAAATTGTGCTTTTAATCATTTATGATTATTGCTAACACAGTAATAGTACGATATCAATATACAATTCTACCTACAACAGCAAATACTGCTCCTATAGATAATACACAATGGAAATTAGAAACTACATAATAAGTATCATGTAGTAATACATCTAAAGCCGATCTAGCAAAAACAATTCCTGATACTCGTATAATTGCAACATTTAATTTTATTTTTATACCAATTATTGTAGCTAATCATCTAAATACTTTAATCCCAATTGGAATTGCTATGACTAAAGTTACTGCAGAAAAATAAGAACGAGTATCTACATCTGTCGCTACAGTAAATATCTGATAACCACATACAAAAAATCCTAAAATAGCAATTCCTTTTAATGTATAAATTACAGATAATCAATGAATTACTTTTTTTTTCTGCATCATTACATACAATATGAGAAATAAAATTAAATCCAGGGAAAATTAGAATGCAAACTTCAGGATGCCTGGTAAATCAAAATAAATGATGAAATAAAATAGAATCTCCCGCTCCAGATGGGTCAACGAATGAAGTATTTAAATTTCGACCAACCAATATTATTGTAATTGCTCCAGCTAAAACAGGCAATGATATTGTAAATAAAATTACGTTGTTAAAACTGATAATACAAAAATTGGCCTAGCATATAAATTTCATACATTTATATTTAAAATTGTTACAATAAAATTAATAGCTCCTAAAATTAAAGAAATTCTAGCTAAATGTAATCTAAAAATAGTAAAAGCTACTAAAAAGTTCTATGAAATAATATTTGAAGTCAAGGGAGGATATATAGTTAATCCCGTACCTGATCCTCCAAAACTTATTGAACATAATATACATATAAAAGCTGGAGATAATAATCAAAATCTTTAACTATTAAGTCGAGGCAAAGCTATGTCTGGTGCTCCACAAATTACAGCGATTAAATAATATCAAACCTCCTACTATTACAGTATCAGGAAAAAAAAATTATAGATAAACTATGAGACGTAACTGAAAGTATTATGTATACATTCATTTCCTATAAACGAACCGGGAAGCTATTGATTCAATTCGATTAATATGATAATCTTATCCCAAATATTCCTGTTCATATTCCAAAAATAAGGGAGAGCAAGGCGAAGAGGGGATGATGGTGTACAAGGAAAAGCAAGGACGCCACGGGAGAGGGGAAAGCAAAGAGAGAGGGGCGAGTAGAAAATAAGAAGGCAGTGAAGGGAGAACAAGAAGGAAGGAAAAGTGTAGTAGGGAACAGGGAGAAGAGGAGCGAGGATGATGGCAGAGGCGCAATCAGATGGGGGAGGGAAAAGGAGGGAAATGAAAGGATGAGAAGGAAGAGGAAGATAAAGAAGATTAAGAGAGAAATGGGGAAAAAAGGAGGGTAGTACAGGTCTGGTACGAGGAGCAGGGGGAAGAAAAGAGGGGTAGGTAAAAGAAAAGAAAAGCAAAGGTGTTAGTGAGGATGGGCAGGATCAAGGTTGGCGTATAAAAGAAGAAAAGGGGAGCCAACATTTGAGTGGATAAGAAAATGATCTGCGAGCAAAGAATGGCGAAGCATAGTTACTAAAAAAAAATTTTATAAAATTATTTTAATTTACATTTACATATCATAATAATTTCCCAATCAAAAAAGAAGTTATAGAAATTTCATTTTTCAATTTGTGAAAATACATTTCTTCAATATTATTAAAAAGAATTCATTTTATTAAATATACAAATATTAGAGTTGAAATTAATAAAATAATTATTGAATTATGTATTAATAATGAATCACTACAATTTTTATAAGGATAAAAATTATTACTATTATTTCGAAAAATCTATATAATAGTGAAGAATATATAATAATTAAACCTGTACTAATCATTAATATTCATTTATTTAGTAAAGCGAAATTGTTAGTAAAAATATATTCGAAAATTGTATCTTTTGAATAAAATCCAGATAAAAACGGTATTCCACATAATGAAAATCGAGCTACTATTATAATACTAAAAGTTGAAAGGGGAGAGGAGGGGGAAGATGCCGAGGAGGCGAAGTGGCCGGAGAAGGAGGGAACGAGAAAGAGAAACGGAGGTGCACACGGAACGAGGGAGTGACCGGAAAAGGGGCTAGGAAGGACGGACGAAGGAATAAAAAGGGAAGGGTAAAGGCGAGGGGAGGCGAACAAGAGGAGGCGGAGCCCGAAGGGGGAGACGGAGCAAAGGCAAGAATGGGGGGGGAAAATTGCAGACGGCGAGAAGAGCCAAAAAGGGCCGGGTCGCACGACTGGAGGGA
>JACCHY010000073.1:0-23919 GCA_018907195.1 Dolichoris vasculosae
GCACAAATAATTAATATTGATTACAAATGGATATTAAAACAAACAAAACAATATATCGTCCAAGTTAGAGTAATTAATTGTAATTTTTTTTATCAAGGATATTTCTATGAATGTATTTATCAGATTTATTCAATCGAAAAATTTAGAAAATCAATTATTTTTTTTTGCATTTTTTAAAGTTAAATGTACAGTTCTTCCGTCTGATATAGAATAAATTAATTCATAATTTTACTATTTATCATTAATTGATCATTATAATCGCACACGTGTGGTTTTAGTATGAATCCACTGATTTTTAATTTATACTGCAATGCCTATTATTTTCTCTTTTACATCGGTAGAATTTATGCAGTGTTACGAGTTACATTATATTTTAATAATACGATACAGAATAAATAAATATAGTGGTAATCATTTCAATAAAGATTAAACAAAAAATACTCTAAAATTTTATTCAACTAAACAAGAATGATATATAACGTGTAATTAAAATTAAAAAATTATTCTTGCGATATTACCTGAGTAATATTTGCAGGCCGTTTGTTGAATCGATCCACAATATCATACCTACTTTCCTGAGGGTCACTTTGAAAGGCTCCGATCACCAATCTTTTTTTGTACGTTTCTAGGTGTATATGCATCTACATCTTTTCTTCCTTATAAAAGAAAAAAATTTTGTCTTGCAAAACTATTCAAAAATTCAGAAATATAATCGTATTTGGATGCAATTACAATTAAAGCAACACTCCTAGTTATCTCTTGTACAATAATTTTGATTTTACTAGAATATACTCTAAGTAAAAAATTCTTATGTTCTCTTGTATCGATAAATAATGTTCCGTTTATTCTAGATAAATCTAAAGTAAATAACTCTGCGTAATAAGTAAAATAAATGAAAAAAAAAAAAAAAAAAAAATTCGAAAGATGTAAAACAAATAAAACAAATATGGTTTCCATGTGGAATCAACGCGAAATCAATGTCGACTCGGCGTGGATCAAACGCGGATCTAACATGGAATCAGCGTGGATTCTACGTGGAACAAACGTGGATCATACGTGGAATCAATACAAAATCTATATTTATTCAATATTTAATCAATCATCAATATATATCATTAAAATGTCGATCGTCAAATATACTTTTCATTAAAAAATGTTAGTATTAAAGTTACTACTTACATTAACGTTGCACTCAAATCCGTTACCGATGAGTTAAGGTTTTCCTCTCACACCAATTACCCATGAATACACTTACGTCGAAGATATTTATCCTCATCGATTTCTCTGGCTTATATTTCCAAATTGACAGCCTCCTCCATTTTTTTAAATACTCATAATTCAAGATTGCTTTATGCTTCGATTCTTAAAGTAAAAGTATGTTCGCACTCGTATGAAAAAAGAACACTTTACATCGCGATCCTCCCTCGTCGATCGATGGTGTTCAACTGCTGAATTTACCCCCTCTAACATCACATTTAAAATAACGTTCATTTTTTCGAACATCATCCCCACTTTTTAAACATCACATGGTAAATAATTCTTGGAAATCTTTTGAATTCGGGCAACGATATTTTTACGAACTACATAAATCTGAACTTTTTCAAACTTTTCTGAAATTTTTCAAACATAACGAAAAATATGACTAAAAAAATTATATTACATAAAACCAATATAAAACATAACTTGTTTATCTGATAAAGGCCATTAATTGATGCTTATTTAGAAAAATATATTCCGATTCGACAAATTAAAATTTCTTTTCATGATCAATTGGACATTTTGGCGATTTGTTTTTTCATTTAATTAAATCGACTAACTTTGATAATTCAATGATACATTATCATAAAACAGAATATTAGAAATTACACCGGCTCATATATATACATATATATATATATATATATCAGAATTAGCAATCATTTCTAATGAATATATTCGTCCCAAACATTAAATACATATTTGTTTCAATTCATGGAAATATCTTGAAAAGAAAGTTTAGATATAAAGTGCACTAAATAGTTTTCGCTTTACATTCGATTTGTACTGAAAAGAATTAGCAAATAAATTCATAACATTAAGATAAAGGAAATTTCCGTTGTCGAGCCTAAATTCTTGTGAACACGTAACATATTCATATAAAATTCATTGAAAAACTAATTTATGGCGAATGATCATTTTTTTTTTCGAAACAAAAATTTTAAAGGTTAATAAAAGTATAACTTCAACCAATTTTGAATTAAGGATTACTTGAAAAGAATAAGTATAAATCTGCCAACAATAAAGTAAAATAGACCGATATTTTTATTTTTTAACATTTACCTTACATAAAAATGATAGAAATTTTAAATAATAAATAAACGCTCAAATAATTTATCCGCTTCAAACTCTGACAAAGTGAGTAAAATAATTATAATTTAGAAAAAAGACGTGACAAAATTAATTCAATAAAGTGATCGATAGAAACCATTAATTATGTATCATCATAAGAATAACTAACATACGGATTTTCCATCGTCGGCCATTTTATCTTCGTCGAAACGGCTAAACATCAATAAATCCATTGAATACACGAATCAACTAAATCTATAAATATATTTTTAATTTTCAATCATTCGTGTCTTAATAATAAAAAATACGAAAAATTTGTTATACTAACATATAACTATATTGCATTTCATAATTCTAATAATCCTCATTTACATAATTCTTGATATATAACATCCGTTGTCCAAGAAAAAAATTACATTATAGCATACCTAAAATATATACATATTCGGTTGAAATAACCAACATATTACGGATTGTATAATACGAAAAATCTATACATACTATTTATTATGTTTGATAACGAAAAAAACACTGCAAAATTCATAGCGACTGCAACAAACAAAATACTTGTGTACCAAATATAAATTAATCAGACAGAATTGCAAAAAATACATTTCAAATACCGTATTGAGTTAAATCAACTTGACATTGCAAAATAACATGAAAACCCTTCGAAAACTACAAAATCATTTTCAATGATACGCCTTCTTATGGAATTACATATATGTCCGTTATAATCCTCTACAATTAAATATATATTAGAAATTATGATCTACGCCATCATTTCTCATTTTATATGTTTGGATAAACATTTTTCGGCGCTGCATCCACAAATTTTCAAGTGGAGAGCGCAAATGTACCTATAGAAAAAAATTTTATTAATGATTTACGCAACATGCAAAATATATATTAATGGATAATCAAAGCGTTAAAGTTTTGCGAAAATAGAAACATATACATCATAAATTGATAATAAAAATATCCAGACAAAACTTGAGATATCCAATGATATTTATCAAATTTCTTATTTTGTATGAATATTTTTCGGCGCTCCATCCACAAATTTTCAAGTGGAGAGCGCAAAGTTACCTATAGAAAAAAATTGTATGAAAGATTTACGCAACATGCAAAATATATATTAATAGATGATAAAAGCGTTAAAGTTTTGCGAAAATAGAAACATATATATTATAAATTGATAATAAAAATATCCAGACAAAACTTGAGATATAAATATTCATTAAATTTCTCATTTTGTATGAATATTTTTCGGCGCTCCATCCACAAATTTTCAAGTGGAGAGCGCAAATGTACCTATAGAAAAAAAGTTTATTAGAGATTTACGCAACATGCAAAATATATATTAATAGATGATAAAAGCGTTAAAGTTTTGCGAAAATAGAAACATATATATTATAAATTGATAATAAAAATATCCAGACAAAACTTGAGATATCCAATGATATTTATCTAATTTCTCATTTTGTATGAATATTTTTCGGCGCTCCATCCACGTTTCCTGAAATCCGTTATTTAATCTAATAAGTAAATTCGGCAGGATATTGCAATCGTTTATTAATTATTATACCATCAAGTTCAAGGGTAACTTTCTCTAATATTGATATACATTTCATGAAAGTTTGCGCGAAAATTATTTTACTTTTTAGAAATGGAAACTAGGAATTAAATAGCAAGTTTCGAAATCACTTATGTATTTAAGTAGGCATCATGAAAATGTTGGATCATTTTGAGTTGAATTATGTTATATATATTTCATTGCAATGGAAATTGATTTACTCGATAAATATACGGTTTCAGTTAAAAACATACTTATTATTGAATAGTCTACTTAATTTTATGCGTATTCGTTTGATGACAGTAGAGATTCAATAAAAGAACAGATATCTAAGAACACGTTCATTGGAATCGCTTACGATAGATCGAAAAGAAAAGACATTTGATCTATTGAAATGATAGCGATAGTAATTAGATATGTTTTAGTATTTAATTTTGTAATTATGAGGTAAAAGTTATGTATTTCGGTTTATTAAATTCAGCTACCACTATTGAAACGTTGTGAAAGAATATTGTACGCGGCAAATAGAAAACAAAGGAATGGCGTATTCGTTCGTACATTTCACTTGGTTAAATGCATTAAACGATATCGATGATAATCATTATATGTACAATTCAGTTATGAAGAGTCTCGCAGATACCAATGTAAATGCAGAGCTTGATAAGTATAATAACTTAAAGACGGGCGAAGGAAAAATTTAGTACATGTTATATGTAAGGAGGAACTTAGTCCAGACCCTGAAAAAATAAGGGTATTAAATAATTTCTCTATGTCTACTTTGGTTCCCGATAGCATAATAATGTAAACAAGCAGAAAGGAAAGACGCTAATGTGGTGAAATATAATATTTCAATTAATAAAATCATTGCAATGAAAGTCGGGAAGATAAAGATAAACTTTATTGAAGAGTTAAATGATAAACGGGAAAATTCGTTATAGGCCCTAGGAAAATATTTTGGGAATGAAGACCTTCGGTCTATTCAATACCAAATAAAGATACTTGCTTCTGAGAGTTCGGATAAGTAAGAGAAAAAATCTTTTCAATTTTTTTTCGATATGATAACAGATATTCGCATTACCCATTTTTTTTCGAGAAGACATTTTAAGTGCGGATTGATAAAAATGGTCTGAGCCTAGTGAGCTACGGGATCAACGCTAATTTAACTTGCCACAATCTTAACTGAAAAAAGGAAAGAGAATACATTAAAAAAAAAGAATTAAACATAATTTGCGCTATATTTACATTTGGATATCAGGAAATATTTAAAGCGAGAGCTGATCCCCTCTCTATAGTGATAACGGAAGAACTGATATACAGAAGAAGAATAATCGGTGGAGTGAGCAGATTTGACGGCTACTCTGTCGACCGACTAGGACCAAATTTGTAGCATGAGCTTTGGCAAAAAGAATTGACAAAAATTTGTACGCGACTTATATTGCTGTTATATATTCTAAATTTAATTTGAAGACAGATTAGAAGAAATTTAAAATATTTTGAAATATTAGAATAAGTTTAAATGTAACGTATGCAATGGATTGCAGATAGATTTCACAGTATACTTGTAAATACTTGCACCCAAAAAGATGTTATGTATTTAATATATATTTGGTGATTCAAACAAAAAAAAAAAAATAATAAAAACATAAAAGAAAATGCGATATCGCTGTTAATAGGTTCTCATTAGTAATAAAATGTGATTTCGAATAAAATCATTTCATATATTTCGTAACTTACACCTGCCGAATTACGTACTTTTATTTCGAGGCAGGTAACTGCCATGACATTTTATATTGCAAACCTTTCTGAATTCTAAGCATATTCGAATTCATGTTGCAGAAATATTTGAAGCATGAAAGGTAGGATTTTTTTTTATAAAAAATGAAATTTCACCTCTAATTTTCGCGACCGTGTTTATAAATTATGGTGCTTTCGAAATATTTAACTGCTATATTGGTTTAATTCACACTATGCGATTTCGAGCACATATAAAAAAATATTGCATTTAATACCGTTAAAAGACAGCAGCCAAACTGAAAAAATCAACCTTTATATAAATTTTAGATTCATATTTAAAAATGAAAAATATTTATAAAACATGTTTCCAATAATTTCAATTAATATTATCCTGTTCATCGTGTTCACGCTAGATGATCATCCCTAAACATATGTAAAAAAAATTAAAATTTATCTTAAACTCGTGTATTATACGCATCCAGTTCTTTTATTTTACATTTACAAATAAATATATTTATCTATAACAAAAATAAGTCACATTTATCGGTCAATTTATCGGTGGTAACAGAAAAATGTTAAATAATCATCTAGCATTTTCTATAAATTAAATAATGAGTGAAAAAACATGCTAACAAACTTTCAACTTGCTTAGAAAACGAAAAATATTATTATTCTTTCGAAAGAAGATTCATATCATTAAGAAGCGTCAACGGAATTTAGAATTAATCATCGACTTAACACTACGATTAAGGAATAAGATAGGAAATATTTTTTCCTATTTATCATAACACAATCATTTCAAATCCTTATTCATTTCAGTGAGAAAATACACAAAAATTTATTTATTTCACATTTATTACATTTAAATACATTTTGAGAGTAAAAAATTTCGTACATACAATAATTTTATATTACATCTACACTATTATAAATTTTTAAAAATTAAATCACCAATCAATTCATCCAAGAAGCGAAAATTTTGTTTCAAGGAAATGAGAAATCGTGGAATAAACATGCGCAAGCAGGACATAGCAAGAATTTGACGGGTTCGAAAATATCATAAAAGAGGAAACTAATTTGGTATCGTACAAAATCTACTGCTTGAAATAAATAGAAAATAAATAGAAAATGAGCATTTGACAACTCTAATGAAAAAATTCTAAAAATTACAAGAGGTTAAATTGTAAAATTCTGAGAATCGAGATTATGAAAGTCCGAAAGGAATAACAAGTATAAAAATAAGGAAGAAATCTACAACGATTAAAGAACGAATGATGGAAATTTAGAAACACATCCTATACATACTATTGGAATATTATTAATATTCAGATGATATTACAAAAATATAAATGTGAATAGTAAAATAATTTAGGTAAACATACAATACGTGATCTCGCGAATCATTGGCAAAAATTTCAATGTGCCTAGTATATATACTATATAAAAGATGTTTTTCATATTTTACAATAAATTTTTCGAGTTAATGATATTATTCCATTTGGGATTCAAAAGTTTATACTCGATATAACAAGATTAAAAAACGTAGCAATGTTCACCAAAAAATATATAATGCACAGTATCTGTAACAGAATAATTAATATTGATTACAAATGGATATTAAAACAAACAAAACAATATATCGTCCAAGTTAGAGTAATTAATTGTAATTTTTTTTATCAAGGATATTTCTATGAATGTATTTATCAGATTTATTCAATCGAAAAATTTAGAAAATCAATTATTTTTTTTTGCATTTTTTAAAGTTAAATGTACAGTTCTTCCGTCTGATATAGAATAAATTAATTCATAATTTTACTATTTATCATTAATTGATCATTATTAATCGCACACGTTGTTTTAGTATGAATCCACTGATTTTATTTATACTGCATGCCTATTATTTCTCTTTTACATCGGTATAATTTATGCAGTGTTACGAGTTACATTATATTTTAATAAATACGATACAGAATAAATAAATATATTGGTAATCATTTCAATAAAGATTAAACAAAAAATACTCTAAAATTTTATTCAACTAAACAAGATGATATATAACGTGTAATTAAAAATTAAAAAATTATTCTTGCGATATTACCTGAGTAATATTTGCAGGCCGTTTGTTGAATCGATCCACAATATCATACCTACTTTCCTGAGGGTCACTTTGAAAAGGCTCCGATCACCAATCTTTTTTTGTACGTTTCTAGGTGTATATGCATCTACATCTTTTCTTCCTTATAAAAGAAAAAAATTTTGTCTTGCAAAACTATTCAAAAATTCAGAAAATATAATTCGTAATTTGGATGCAATTACAATTAAAGCAACACTCCTAGTTATCTCTTGTACAATAATTTTGATTTTACTAGAATATACTCTAAGTAAAAAATTCTTATGTTTCTCTTGTATCGATAAATAATGTTCCGTTTATTCTAGATAAATCTAAAGTAAATAACTCTGCGTAATAAGTAAAATAAATGAAAAAAAAAAAAAAAAAAATTCGAAAGATGTAAAACAAATAAAACAAATATGGTTTCCATGTGGAATCAACGCGAAATCAATGTCGACTCGGCGTGGATCAAACGCGGATCTAACATGGAATCAGCGTGGATTCTACGTGGAACAAACGTGGATCATACGTGGAATCAATACAAAATCTATATTTATTCAATATTTAATCAATCATCAATATATATCATTAAAATGTCGATCGTCAAATATACTTTTCATTAAAAAATGTTTAGTATTAAAGTTACTACTTACATTAACGTTGCACTCAAATCCGTTACCGATGAGTTAAGGTTTTTCCTCTCACACCAATTACCCATGAATACACTTACGTCGAAGATATTTATCCTCATCGATTTCTCTGGCTTATATTTCCAAATTGACAGCCTCCTCCATTTTTTTAAATACTCATAATTCAAGGATTGCTTTATGCTTCGATTCTTAAAGTAAAAGTATGTTCGCACTCGTATGAAAAAAGAACACTTTACATCGCGATCCTCCCTCGTCGATCGATGGTGTTCAACTGCTGAATTTACCCCCTCTAACATCACATTTAAAATAACGTTCATTTTTTCGAACATCATCCCCACTTTTTAAACATCACATGGTAAATAATTCTTGGAAATCTTTTGAATTCGGGCAACGATATTTTTACGAACTACATAAATCTGAACTTTTTCAAACTTTTCTGAAATTTTTCAAACATAACGAAAAATATGACTAAAAAAATTATATTACATAAAACCAATATAAAACATAACTTGTTTATCTGATAAAGGCCATTAATTGATGCTTATTTAGAAAAATATATTCCGATTCGACAAAATTAAAATTTCTTTTCATGATCAATTGGACATTTTGGCGATTTGTTTTTTCATTTAATTAAATCGACTAACTTTGATAATTCAATGATACATTATCATAAAACAGAATATTAGAAATTACACCGGCTCATATATATACATATATATATATATATATATCAGAATTAGCAATCATTTCTAATGAATATATTCGTCCCAAACATTAAATACATATTTGTTTCAATTCATGGAAATATCTTGAAAAGAAAGTTTAGATATAAAGTGCACTAAATAGTTTTCGCTTTACATTCGATTTGTACTGAAAAGAATTAGCAAATAAATTCATAACATTAAGATAAAGGAAATTTCCGTTGTCGAGCCTAAATTCTTGTGAACACGTAACATATTTATATAAAATTCATTGAAAAACTAATTTATGGCGAATGAGCATTTTTATTTTCGAAACAAAAATTTTAAAGGTTAATAAAAGTATAACTTCAACCAATTTTGAATTAAGGATTACTTGAAAAGAATAAGTATAAATCTGCCAACAATAAAGTAAAATAGACCGATATTTTTATTTTTTAACATTTACCTTACATAAAAATGATAGAAATTTAAATAATAAATAAACGCTCAAATAATTTATCCGCTTCAAACTCTGACAAAGTGAGTAAAATAATTATAATTTAGAAAAAAAGACGTGACAAAATTAATTCAATAAAGTGATCGATAGAAACCATTAAATTATGTATCATCATAAGAATAACTAACATACGGATTTTCCATCGTCGGCCATTTTATCTTCGTCGAAACGGCTAAACATCAATAAATCCATTGAATACACGAATCAACTAAATCTATAAATATATTTTTAATTTTCAATCATTCGTGTCTTAATAATAAAAAATACGAAAAAATTTGTTATACTAACATATAACTATATTGCATTTCATAATTCTAATAATCCTCATTTACATAATTCTTGATATATAACATCCGTTGTCCAAGAAAAAAAATTACATTATAGCATACCTAAAATATATACATATTCGGTTGAAATAACCAACATATTACGGATTGTATAATACGAAAAATCTATACATACTATTTATTATGTTTGATAACGAAAAAAACACTGCAAAATTCATAGCGACTGCAACAAACAAAATACTTGTGTACCAAATATAAATTAATCAGACAGAATTGCAAAAAATACATTTCAAATACCGTATTGAGTTAAATCAACTTGACATTGCAAAATAACATGAAAACCCTTCGAAAACTACACAATCATTTTCAATGATACGCCTTCTTATGGAATTACATATATGTCCGTTATAATCCTCTACAATTAAATATATATTAGAAATTATGATCTACGCCATCATTTCTCATTTTATATGTTTGGATAAACATTTTTCGGGGCTCCATCCACAAATTTTCAAGTGGAGAGCGCAAATGTACCTATAGAAAAAAATTTTATTAATGATTTACGCAACATGCAAAATATATATTAATAGATAATCAAAACGTTAAAGTTTTGCGAAAATAGAAACATATATATTATAAATTGATAATAAAAATATCCAGACAAAACTTGAGATATAAATATTCATTAAATTTCTCATTTTGTATGAATATTTTTCGGCGCTCCATCCACAAATTTTCAAGTGGAGAGCGCAAATGTACCTATAGAAAAAAAGTTTATTAGAGATTTACGCAACATGCAAAATATATATTAATAGATGATAAAAGCGTTAAAGTTTTGCGAAAATAGAAACATATATATTATAAATTGATAATAAAAATATCCAGACAAAACTTGAAATATCCAATGATATTTATCTAATTTCTCATTTTGTATGAATATTTTTCGGCGCTTCATCCACGTTTCCTGAAATCCGTTATTTAATCTAATAAGTAAATTCGGCAGGATATTGCAATCGTTTATTAATTATTATACCATCAAGTTCAAGGGTAACTTTCTCTAATATTGATATACATTTCATGAAAGTTTGCGCGAAAATTATTTTACTTTTTTAGAAATGGAAACTAGGAATTAAATAGCAAGTTTCGAAATCACTTATGTATTTAAGTAGGCATCATGAAAATGTTGGATCATTTTGAGTTGAATTATGTTATATATATTTCATTGCAATGGAAATTGATTTACTCGATAAATATACGGTTTCAGTTAAAAACATACTTATTATTGAATAGTCTACTTAATTTTATGCGTATTCGTTTGATGACAGTAGAGATTCAATAAAAGAACAGATATCTAAGAACACGTTCATTGGAATCGCTTACGATAGATCGAAAAGAAAAGACATTTGATCTATTGAAATGATAGCGATAGTAATTAGATATGTTTTAGTATTTAATTTTGTAATTATGAGGTAAAAGTTATGTATTTCGGTTTATTAAATTCAGCTACCACTATTGAAACGTTGTGAAAGAATATTGTACGCGGCAAATAGAAAACAAAGGAATGGCGTATTCGTTCGTACATTTCACTTGGTTAAATGCATTAAACGATATCGATGATAATCATTATATGTACAATTCAGTTATGAAGAGTCTCGCAGATACCAATGTAAATGCAGAGCTTGATAAGTATAATAACTTAAAGACGGGCGAAGGAAAAATTTAGTACATGTTATATGTAAGGAGGAACTTAGTCCAGACCCTGAAAAAATAAGGGTATTAAATAATTTCTCTATGTCTACTTTGGTTCCCGATAGCATAATAATGTAAACAAGCAGAAAGGAAAGACGCTAATGTGGTGAAATATAATATTTCAATTAATAAAATCATTGCAATGAAAGTCGGGAAGATAAAGATAAACTTTATTGAAGAGTTAAATGATAAACGGGAAAATTCGTTATAGGCCCTAGGAAAATATTTTGGGAATGAAGACCTTCGGTCTATTCAATACCAAATAAAGATACTTGCTTCTGAGAGTTCGGATAAGTAAGAGAAAAAATCTTTTCAATTTTTTTTCGATATGATAACAGATATTCGCATTACCCATTTTTTTTCGAGAAGACATTTTAAGTGCGGATTGATAAAAATGGTCTGAGCCTAGTGAGCTACGGGATCAACGCTAATTTAACTTGCCACAATCTTAACTGAAAAAAGGAAAGAGAATACATTAAAAAAAAAGAATTAAACATAATTTGCGCTATATTTACATTTGGATATCAGGAAATATTTAAAGCGAGAGCTGATCCCCTCTCTATAGTGATAACGGAAGAACTGATATACAGAAGAAGAATAATCGGTGGAGTGAGCAGATTTGACGGCTACTCTGTCGACCGACTAGGACCAAATTTGTAGCATGAGCTTTGGCAAAAAGAATTGACAAAAATTTGTACGCGACTTATATTGCTGTTATATATTCTAAATTTAATTTGAAGACAGATTAGAAGAAATTTAAAATATTTTGAAATATTAGAATAAGTTTAAATGTAACGTATGCAATGGATTGCAGATAGATTTCACAGTATACTTGTAAATACTTGCACCCAAAAAGATGTTATGTATTTAATATATATTTGGTGATTCAAACAAAAAAAAAAAAATAATAAAAACATAAAAGAAAATGCGATATCGCTGTTAATAGGTTCTCATTAGTAATAAAATGTGATTTCGAATAAAATCATTTCATATATTTCGTAACTTACACCTGCCGAATTACGTACTTTTATTTCGAGGCAGGTAACTGCCATGACATTTTATATTGCAAACCTTTCTGAATTCTAAGCATATTCGAATTCATGTTGCAGAAATATTTGAAGCATGAAAGGTAGGATTTTTTTTTATAAAAAATGAAATTTCACCTCTAATTTTCGCGACCGTGTTTATAAATTATGGTGCTTTCGAAATATTTAACTGCTATATTGGTTTAATTCACACTATGCGATTTCGAGCACATATAAAAAAATATTGCATTTAATACCGTTAAAAGACAGCAGCCAAACTGAAAAAATCAACCTTTATATAAATTTTAGATTCATATTTAAAAATGAAAAATATTTATAAAACATGTTTCCAATAATTTCAATTAATATTATCCTGTTCATCGTGTTCACGCTAGATGATCATCCCTAAACATATGTAAAAAAAATTAAAATTTATCTTAAACTCGTGTATTATACGCATCCAGTTCTTTTATTTTACATTTACAAATAAATATATTTATCTATAACAAAAATAAGTCACATTTATCGGTCAATTTATCGGTGGTAACAGAAAAATGTTAAATAATCATCTAGCATTTTCTATAAATTAAATAATGAGTGAAAAAACATGCTAACAAACTTTCAACTTGCTTAGAAAACGAAAAATATTATTATTCTTTCGAAAGAAGATTCATATCATTAAGAAGCGTCAACGGAATTTAGAATTAATCATCGACTTAACACTACGATTAAGGAATAAGATAGGAAATATTTTTTCCTATTTATCATAACACAATCATTTCAAATCCTTATTCATTTCAGTGAGAAAATACACAAAAATTTATTTATTTCACATTTATTACATTTAAATACATTTTGAGAGTAAAAAATTTCGTACATACAATAATTTTATATTACATCTACACTATTATAAATTTTTAAAAATTAAATCACCAATCAATTCATCCAAGAAGCGAAAATTTTGTTTCAAGGAAATGAGAAATCGTGGAATAAACATGCGCAAGCAGGACATAGCAAGAATTTGACGGGTTCGAAAATATCATAAAAGAGGAAACTAATTTGGTATCGTACAAAATCTACTGCTTGAAATAAATAGAAAATAAATAGAAAATGAGCATTTGACAACTCTAATGAAAAAATTCTAAAAATTACAAGAGGTTAAATTGTAAAATTCTGAGAATCGAGATTATGAAAGTCCGAAAGGAATAACAAGTATAAAAATAAGGAAGAAATCTACAACGATTAAAGAACGAATGATGGAAATTTAGAAACACATCCTATACATACTATTGGAATATTATTAATATTCAGATGATATTACAAAAATATAAATGTGAATAGTAAAATAATTTAGGTAAACATACAATACGTGATCTCGCGAATCATTGGCAAAAATTTCAATGTGCCTAGTATATATACTATATAAAAGATGTTTTTCATATTTTACAATAAATTTTTCGAGTTAATGATATTATTCCATTTGGGATTCAAAAGTTTATACTCGATATAACAAGATTAAAAAACGTAGCAATGTTCACCAAAAAATATATAATGCACAGTATCTGTAACAGAATAATTAATATTGATTACAAATGGATATTAAAACAAACAAAACAATATATCGTCCAAGTTAGAGTAATTAATTGTAATTTTTTTTATCAAGGATATTTCTATGAATGTATTTATCAGATTTATTCAATCGAAAAATTTAGAAAATCAATTATTTTTTTTTGCATTTTTTAAAGTTAAATGTACAGTTCTTCCGTCTGATATAGAATAAATTAATTCATAATTTTACTATTTATCATTAATTGATCATTATTAATCGCACACGTTGTTTTAGTATGAATCCACTGATTTTATTTATACTGCATGCCTATTATTTCTCTTTTACATCGGTATAATTTATGCAGTGTTACGAGTTACATTATATTTTAATAAATACGATACAGAATAAATAAATATATTGGTAATCATTTCAATAAAGATTAAACAAAAAATACTCTAAAATTTTATTCAACTAAACAAGATGATATATAACGTGTAATTAAAAATTAAAAAATTATTCTTGCGATATTACCTGAGTAATATTTGCAGGCCGTTTGTTGAATCGATCCACAATATCATACCTACTTTCCTGAGGGTCACTTTGAAAAGGCTCCGATCACCAATCTTTTTTTGTACGTTTCTAGGTGTATATGCATCTACATCTTTTCTTCCTTATAAAAGAAAAAAATTTTGTCTTGCAAAACTATTCAAAAATTCAGAAAATATAATTCGTAATTTGGATGCAATTACAATTAAAGCAACACTCCTAGTTATCTCTTGTACAATAATTTTGATTTTACTAGAATATACTCTAAGTAAAAAATTCTTATGTTTCTCTTGTATCGATAAATAATGTTCCGTTTATTCTAGATAAATCTAAAGTAAATAACTCTGCGTAATAAGTAAAATAAATGAAAAAAAAAAAAAAAAAATTCGAAAGATGTAAAACAAATAAAACAAATATGGTTTCCATGTGGAATCAACGCGAAATCAATGTCGACTCGGCGTGGATCAAACGCGGATCTAACATGGAATCAGCGTGGATTCTACGTGGAACAAACGTGGATCATACGTGGAATCAATACAAAATCTATATTTATTCAATATTTAATCAATCATCAATATATATCATTAAAATGTCGATCGTCAAATATACTTTTCATTAAAAAATGTTTAGTATTAAAGTTACTACTTACATTAACGTTGCACTCAAATCCGTTACCGATGAGTTAAGGTTTTTCCTCTCACACCAATTACCCATGAATACACTTACGTCGAAGATATTTATCCTCATCGATTTCTCTGGCTTATATTTCCAAATTGACAGCCTCCTCCATTTTTTTAAATACTCATAATTCAAGGATTGCTTTATGCTTCGATTCTTAAAGTAAAAGTATGTTCGCACTCGTATGAAAAAAGAACACTTTACATCGCGATCCTCCCTCGTCGATCGATGGTGTTCAACTGCTGAATTTACCCCCTCTAACATCACATTTAAAATAACGTTCATTTTTTCGAACATCATCCCCACTTTTTAAACATCACATGGTAAATAATTCTTGGAAATCTTTTGAATTCGGGCAACGATATTTTTACGAACTACATAAATCTGAACTTTTTCAAACTTTTCTGAAATTTTTCAAACATAACGAAAAATATGACTAAAAAAATTATATTACATAAAACCAATATAAAACATAACTTGTTTATCTGATAAAGGCCATTAATTGATGCTTATTTAGAAAAATATATTCCGATTCGACAAAATTAAAATTTCTTTTCATGATCAATTGGACATTTTGGCGATTTGTTTTTTCATTTAATTAAATCGACTAACTTTGATAATTCAATGATACATTATCATAAAACAGAATATTAGAAATTACACCGGCTCATATATATACATATATATATATATATATATATCAGAATTAGCAATCATTTCTAATGAATATATTCGTCCCAAACATTAAATACATATTTGTTTCAATTCATGGAAATATCTTGAAAAGAAAGTTTAGATATAAAGTGCACTAAATAGTTTTCGCTTTACATTCGATTTGTACTGAAAAGAATTAGCAAATAAATTCATAACATTAAGATAAAGGAAATTTCCGTTGTCGAGCCTAAATTCTTGTGAACACGTAACATATTTATATAAAATTCATTGAAAAACTAATTTATGGCGAATGAGCATTTTTATTTTCGAAACAAAAATTTTAAAGGTTAATAAAAGTATAACTTCAACCAATTTTGAATTAAGGATTACTTGAAAAGAATAAGTATAAATCTGCCAACAATAAAGTAAAATAGACCGATATTTTTATTTTTTAACATTTACCTTACATAAAAATGATAGAAATTTAAATAATAAATAAACGCTCAAATAATTTATCCGCTTCAAACTCTGACAAAGTGAGTAAAATAATTATAATTTAGAAAAAAAGACGTGACAAAATTAATTCAATAAAGTGATCGATAGAAACCATTAAATTATGTATCATCATAAGAATAACTAACATACGGATTTTCCATCGTCGGCCATTTTATCTTCGTCGAAACGGCTAAACATCAATAAATCCATTGAATACACGAATCAACTAAATCTATAAATATATTTTTAATTTTCAATCATTCGTGTCTTAATAATAAAAAATACGAAAAAATTTGTTATACTAACATATAACTATATTGCATTTCATAATTCTAATAATCCTCATTTACATAATTCTTGATATATAACATCCGTTGTCCAAGAAAAAAAATTACATTATAGCATACCTAAAATATATACATATTCGGTTGAAATAACCAACATATTACGGATTGTATAATACGAAAAATCTATACATACTATTTATTATGTTTGATAACGAAAAAAACACTGCAAAATTCATAGCGACTGCAACAAACAAAATACTTGTGTACCAAATATAAATTAATCAGACAGAATTGCAAAAAATACATTTCAAATACCGTATTGAGTTAAATCAACTTGACATTGCAAAATAACATGAAAACCCTTCGAAAACTACACAATCATTTTCAATGATACGCCTTCTTATGGAATTACATATATGTCCGTTATAATCCTCTACAATTAAATATATATTAGAAATTATGATCTACGCCATCATTTCTCATTTTATATGTTTGGATAAACATTTTTCGGCGCTGCATCCACAAATTTTCAAGTGGAGAGCGCAAATGTACCTATAGAAAAAAATTTTATTAATGATTTACGCAACATGCAAAATATATATTAATGGATAATCAAAGCGTTAAAGTTTTGCGAAAATAGAAACATATACATCATAAATTGATAATAAAAATATCCAGACAAAACTTGAGATATCCAATGATATTTATCAAATTTCTTATTTTGTATGAATATTTTTCGGCGCTCCATCCACAAATTTTCAAGTGGAGAGCGCAAATGTACCTATAGAAAAAAAGTTTATTAGAGATTTACGCAACATGCAAAATATATATTAATAGATGATAAAAGCGTTAAAGTTTTGCGAAAATAGAAACATATATATTATAAATTGATAATAAAAATATCCAGACAAAACTTGAGATATAAATATTCATTAAATTTCTCATTTTGTATGAATATTTTTCGGCGCTCCATCCACAAATTTTCAAGTGGAGAGCGCAAATGTACCTATAGAAAAAAAGTTTATTAGAGATTTACGCAACATGCAAAATATATATTAATAGATGATAAAAGCGTTAAAGTTTTGCGAAAATAGAAACATATATATTATAAATTGATAATAAAAATATCCAGACAAAACTTGAAATATCCAATGATATTTATCTAATTTCTCATTTTGTATGAATATTTTTCGGCGCTTCATCCACGTTTCCTGAAATCCGTTATTTAATCTAATAAGTAAATTCGGCAGGATATTGCAATCGTTTATTAATTATTATACCATCAAGTTCAAGGGTAACTTTCTCTAATATTGATATACATTTCATGAAAGTTTGCGCGAAAATTATTTTACTTTTTTAGAAATGGAAACTAGGAATTAAATAGCAAGTTTCGAAATCACTTATGTATTTAAGTAGGCATCATGAAAATGTTGGATCATTTTGAGTTGAATTATGTTATATATATTTCATTGCAATGGAAATTGATTTACTCGATAAATATACGGTTTCAGTTAAAAACATACTTATTATTGAATAGTCTACTTAATTTTATGCGTATTCGTTTGATGACAGTAGAGATTCAATAAAAGAACAGATATCTAAGAACACGTTCATTGGAATCGCTTACGATAGATCGAAAAGAAAAGACATTTGATCTATTGAAATGATAGCGATAGTAATTAGATATGTTTTAGTATTTAATTTTGTAATTATGAGGTAAAAGTTATGTATTTCGGTTTATTAAATTCAGCTACCACTATTGAAACGTTGTGAAAGAATATTGTACGCGGCAAATAGAAAACAAAGGAATGGCGTATTCGTTCGTACATTTCACTTGGTTAAATGCATTAAACGATATCGATGATAATCATTATATGTACAATTCAGTTATGAAGAGTCTCGCAGATACCAATGTAAATGCAGAGCTTGATAAGTATAATAACTTAAAGACGGGCGAAGGAAAAATTTAGTACATGTTATATGTAAGGAGGAACTTAGTCCAGACCCTGAAAAAATAAGGGTATTAAATAATTTCTCTATGTCTACTTTGGTTCCCGATAGCATAATAATGTAAACAAGCAGAAAGGAAAGACGCTAATGTGGTGAAATATAATATTTCAATTAATAAAATCATTGCAATGAAAGTCGGGAAGATAAAGATAAACTTTATTGAAGAGTTAAATGATAAACGGGAAAATTCGTTATAGGCCCTAGGAAAATATTTTGGGAATGAAGACCTTCGGTCTATTCAATACCAAATAAAGATACTTGCTTCTGAGAGTTCGGATAAGTAAGAGAAAAAATCTTTTCAATTTTTTTTCGATATGATAACAGATATTCGCATTACCCATTTTTTTTCGAGAAGACATTTTAAGTGCGGATTGATAAAAATGGTCTGAGCCTAGTGAGCTACGGGATCAACGCTAATTTAACTTGCCACAATCTTAACTGAAAAAAGGAAAGAGAATACATTAAAAAAAAAGAATTAAACATAATTTGCGCTATATTTACATTTGGATATCAGGAAATATTTAAAGCGAGAGCTGATCCCCTCTCTATAGTGATAACGGAAGAACTGATATACAGAAGAAGAATAATCGGTGGAGTGAGCAGATTTGACGGCTACTCTGTCGACCGACTAGGACCAAATTTGTAGCATGAGCTTTGGCAAAAAGAATTGACAAAAATTTGTACGCGACTTATATTGCTGTTATATATTCTAAATTTAATTTGAAGACAGATTAGAAGAAATTTAAAATATTTTGAAATATTAGAATAAGTTTAAATGTAACGTATGCAATGGATTGCAGATAGATTTCACAGTATACTTGTAAATACTTGCACCCAAAAAGATGTTATGTATTTAATATATATTTGGTGATTCAAACAAAAAAAAAAAAATAATAAAAACATAAAAGAAAATGCGATATCGCTGTTAATAGGTTCTCATTAGTAATAAAATGTGATTTCGAATAAAATCATTTCATATATTTCGTAACTTACACCTGCCGAATTACGTACTTTTATTTCGAGGCAGGTAACTGCCATGACATTTTATATTGCAAACCTTTCTGAATTCTAAGCATATTCGAATTCATGTTGCAGAAATATTTGAAGCATGAAAGGTAGGATTTTTTTTTATAAAAAATGAAATTTCACCTCTAATTTTCGCGACCGTGTTTATAAATTATGGTGCTTTCGAAATATTTAACTGCTATATTGGTTTAATTCACACTATGCGATTTCGAGCACATATAAAAAAATATTGCATTTAATACCGTTAAAAGACAGCAGCCAAACTGAAAAAATCAACCTTTATATAAATTTTAGATTCATATTTAAAAATGAAAAATATTTATAAAACATGTTTCCAATAATTTCAATTAATATTATCCTGTTCATCGTGTTCACGCTAGATGATCATCCCTAAACATATGTAAAAAAAATTAAAATTTATCTTAAACTCGTGTATTATACGCATCCAGTTCTTTTATTTTACATTTACAAATAAATATATTTATCTATAACAAAAATAAGTCACATTTATCGGTCAATTTATCGGTGGTAACAGAAAAATGTTAAATAATCATCTAGCATTTTCTATAAATTAAATAATGAGTGAAAAAACATGCTAACAAACTTTCAACTTGCTTAGAAAACGAAAAATATTATTATTCTTTCGAAAGAAGATTCATATCATTAAGAAGCGTCAACGGAATTTAGAATTAATCATCGACTTAACACTACGATTAAGGAATAAGATAGGAAATATTTTTTCCTATTTATCATAACACAATCATTTCAAATCCTTATTCATTTCAGTGAGAAAATACACAAAAATTTATTTATTTCACATTTATTACATTTAAATACATTTTGAGAGTAAAAAATTTCGTACATACAATAATTTTATATTACATCTACACTATTATAAATTTTTAAAAATTAAATCACCAATCAATTCATCCAAGAAGCGAAAATTTTGTTTCAAGGAAATGAGAAATCGTGGAATAAACATGCGCAAGCAGGACATAGCAAGAATTTGACGGGTTCGAAAATATCATAAAAGAGGAAACTAATTTGGTATCGTACAAAATCTACTGCTTGAAATAAATAGAAAATAAATAGAAAATGAGCATTTGACAACTCTAATGAAAAAATTCTAAAAATTACAAGAGGTTAAATTGTAAAATTCTGAGAATCGAGATTATGAAAGTCCGAAAGGAATAACAAGTATAAAAATAAGGAAGAAATCTACAACGATTAAAGAACGAATGATGGAAATTTAGAAACACATCCTATACATACTATTGGAATATTATTAATATTCAGATGATATTACAAAAATATAAATGTGAATAGTAAAATAATTTAGGTAAACATACAATACGTGATCTCGCGAATCATTGGCAAAAATTTCAATGTGCCTAGTATATATACTATATAAAAGATGTTTTTCATATTTTACAATAAATTTTTCGAGTTAATGATATTATTCCATTTGGGATTCAAAAGTTTATACTCGATATAACAAGATTAAAAAACGTAGCAATGTTCACCAAAAAATATATAATGCACAGTATCTGTAACAGAATAATTAATATTGATTACAAATGGATATTAAAACAAACAAAACAATATATCGTCCAAGTTAGAGTAATTAATTGTAATTTTTTTTATCAAGGATATTTCTATGAATGTATTTATCAGATTTATTCAATCGAAAAATTTAGAAAATCAATTATTTTTTTTTGCATTTTTTAAAGTTAAATGTACAGTTCTTCCGTCTGATATAGAATAAATTAATTCATAATTTTACTATTTATCATTAATTGATCATTATTAATCGCACACGTTGTTTTAGTATGAATCCACTGATTTTATTTATACTGCATGCCTATTATTTCTCTTTTACATCGGTATAATTTATGCAGTGTTACGAGTTACATTATATTTTAATAAATACGATACAGAATAAATAAATATATTGGTAATCATTTCAATAAAGATTAAACAAAAAATACTCTAAAATTTTATTCAACTAAACAAGATGATATATAACGTGTAATTAAAAATTAAAAAATTATTCTTGCGATATTACCTGAGTAATATTTGCAGGCCGTTTGTTGAATCGATCCACAATATCATACCTACTTTCCTGAGGGTCACTTTGAAAAGGCTCCGATCACCAATCTTTTTTTGTACGTTTCTAGGTGTATATGCATCTACATCTTTTCTTCCTTATAAAAGAAAAAAATTTTGTCTTGCAAAACTATTCAAAAATTCAGAAAATATAATTCGTAATTTGGATGCAATTACAATTAAAGCAACACTCCTAGTTATCTCTTGTACAATAATTTTGATTTTACTAGAATATACTCTAAGTAAAAAATTCTTATGTTTCTCTTGTATCGATAAATAATGTTCCGTTTATTCTAGATAAATCTAAAGTAAATAACTCTGCGTAATAAGTAAAATAAATGAAAAAAAAAAAAAAAAAAATTCGAAAGATGTAAAACAAATAAAACAAATATGGTTTCCATGTGGAATCAACGCGAAATCAATGTCGACTCGGCGTGGATCAAACGCGGATCTAACATGGAATCAGCGTGGATTCTACGTGGAACAAACGTGGATCATACGTGGAATCAATACAAAATCTATATTTATTCAATATTTAATCAATCATCAATATATATCATTAAAATGTCGATCGTCAAATATACTTTTCATTAAAAAATGTTTAGTATTAAAGTTACTACTTACATTAACGTTGCACTCAAATCCGTTACCGATGAGTTAAGGTTTTTCCTCTCACACCAATTACCCATGAATACACTTACGTCGAAGATATTTATCCTCATCGATTTCTCTGGCTTATATTTCCAAATTGACAGCCTCCTCCATTTTTTTAAATACTCATAATTCAAGGATTGCTTTATGCTTCGATTCTTAAAGTAAAAGTATGTTCGCACTCGTATGAAAAAAGAACACTTTACATCGCGATCCTCCCTCGTCGATCGATGGTGTTCAACTGCTGAATTTACCCCCTCTAACATCACATTTAAAATAACGTTCATTTTTTCGAACATCATCCCCACTTTTTAAACATCACATGGTAAATAATTCTTGGAAATCTTTTGAATTCGGGCAACGATATTTTTACGAACTACATAAATCTGAACTTTTTCAAACTTTTCTGAATTTTTCAAACATAACGAAAAATATGACTAAAAAAATTATATTACATAAAACCAATATAAAACATAACTTGTTTATCTGATAAAGGCCATTAATTGATGCTTATTTAGAAAAATATATTCCGATTCGACAAAATTAAAATTTCTTTTCATGATCAATTGGACATTTTGGCGATTTGTTTTTTCATTTAATTAAATCGACTAACTTTGATAATTCAATGATACATTATCATAAAACAGAATATTAGAAATTACACCGGCTCATATATATACATATATATATATATATATATCAGAATTAGCAATCATTTCTAATGAATATATTCGTCCCAAACATTAAATACATATTTGTTTCAATTCATGGAAATATCTTGAAAAGAAAGTTTAGATATAAAGTGCACTAAATAGTTTTCGCTTTACATTCGATTTGTACTGAAAAGAATTAGCAAATAAATTCATAACATTAAGATAAAGGAAATTTCCGTTGTCGAGCCTAAATTCTTGTGAACACGTAACATATTCATATAAAATTCATTGAAAAACTAATTTATGGCGAATGATCATTTTTTTTTTCGAAACAAAAATTTTAAAGGTTAATAAAAGTATAACTTCAACCAATTTTGAATTAAGGATTACTTGAAAAGAATAAGTATAAATCTGCCAACAATAAAGTAAAATAGACCGATATTTTTATTTTTTAACATTTACCTTACATAAAATGATAGAATTTTAAATAATAAATAAACGCTCAAATAATTTTATCCGCTTCAAACTCTGACAAAGTGAGTAAAATAATTATAATTTAGAAAAAAAGACGTGACAAAATTAATTCAATAAAGTGATCGATAGAATCC
>JACCHY010000074.1:0-21370 GCA_018907195.1 Dolichoris vasculosae
CTGAAACAACATTGAAAATATGTTGAAGAAACAATGAAAATACAACGAAGAAACATTGACAAAACATTGATGAAACATTAAAGAAACATACAAAATACGTTAAATAAACTTTGAAAAAGCGTTAAAAAACATTGAAAATTTGTTGAAGAATCAATGAAAATACAATTAAGAAACATTGAATAAACATTGAAGAAACATTAATGAAACCTTGAAAATACGACGAAAAAACATGCAATAAACGTTGCAATAGCATTGAAAAAACATTGAACATATTTTGAAGAAACAATGAAAATACAACGAAGAAACATTGATGACGCATTGATGAAACATTAAAGAAACATTGAAAATACGTTAAATAAACATTGAAAAAACGTTGAAAAACATGGAAAATATGTTGTAGAAACAATGAAAATACAATTAAGAAACATTGATGAAACATTAAAGAAACATTGAAAATACCTTAAATAAACATTGCAAATACGTTAAATAATCATTGAAAAAACGTTGAAACTTCATTGGAAAATGGTTGTAGAAACTATAAAAGACAATTAAGAAACATGAAAAACATGGAGAAAAAATAATGAACGTTGAAAATACGACGAGAAACATGGAATAAACGTTGAAATAGCATTGACAAAACATTGAAAATATGTTGTAAAGCAATGAAAATAAAATAAAGAAACAATTGATGAAACATTGATGAAACATTCGAAACTACGACGAAGAAACATGGAATAAACGTTAAATAGCTTTGAAAAAACAGTGATGAATTTGTTGAGAAGCAATGAAAAATACAAGGAAACATTGAAAAAAGATTGAATGAAACAATGAACAGTCAAAAATAACGTTAAATAAAAGATGGAAAAAAGCATTAAAACCACATGGAGTATATATGTTATAGAAACAATGAAAGTACAATTAAGGAACATTGATGAAACATTAAAGAAACATTGAAAATACGTTAAATAAACATTGCAAATACGTTAAATAAACATTGCAAATACGTTAAATAAACATTGAAAAAACGTTGAAAAACTTTGAAAATAGGTTGTAGAATCTATGAAAATACAATTAAGAAACATTGAAAAAACATTGAAGAAAAATTAATGAAACATTGAAAATACGACGAAAAAACATGGAATAAACGTTGAAATAGCATTGACAAAACATTGAAAATATGTTGTAGAAGCAATGAAAATACAATAAAGAAACATTGATGAAACATTGATGAAACATTGAAACTACGACGAAGAAACATGGAATAAACGTTAAAATAGCTTTGAAAAAACATTGATAATATGTTGAAGAAGCAATGAAAATACAAGGAAGAAACATTGAAAAAATATTGATGAAACATAAGGAAACATTCAAAATACGTTAAATAAATATTGAAAAAGCATTAAAACACATTGAATATATGTTATAGAAACAATGAAAATACAATTAAGAAACATTGATGAAACATTAAAGAAACATTGAAAATACGTTAAATAAACATTGCAAATACGTTAAATAAACATTGAAAAAACGTTGAAAAACATTGAGAATATGTTGTAGAAACAATGAAAATACAATTAAGAAACATTGAAAAAACATTGAAGAAACATTAATGAAACCTTGAAAATACGACGAAGAAACATGGAATAAACGTTGAAATAGCTTTGAAAAAACATTGAAAATATGTTGAAGAAACAATGAAAATACAACGAAGAAACATTGATGAAGCATTGATGAAACATTAAAGAAACATTGAAAATACGTAAAATAAACATTGAAAAAACGTTGAAAAACATTGAAAATATGTTGTAGAAACAATGAAAATACAATTAAGAAACATTGATGAAACATTAAAGAAACATTGAAAATACCTTAAATAAACATTGCAAATACGTTAAATAATCATTGAAAAAACGTTGAAAAACATTGAAAATATGTTGTAGAAACTATGAAAATACAATTAAGAAACATTGAAAAAACATTGAAGAAAAATTAATGAAACTTTGAAAATACGACGAAGAAACATGGAATAAACGTTGAAATAGCTTTGACAAAACATTGAAAATATGTTGTAGAAGCAATGAAAATACAATAAAGAAACATTGATGAATCATTAAAGAATCATTGAAAATACGTTGAAGAATCATGGAATAAACGTTGAAATAGCTTTGAAAAAACATTGAAATTATGTTGAAGAAGCCATGAAAATACAATGAAGAAGCATAGTTGAAACATTAAAGAAACATTGACAATACGTTAAATAAACATTGCAAATACGTTAAATAAACATTGAAAAACTTTGAAAAACATTGAAAATATATTGTAGAAACAATGAAAATACAATTAAGAAATATTGACATAACATTGAAGAAACATTAATGAAACATTGAAAATACGACGAAGAAACATGGAATAAACGTTGAAATAGCTTTGAAAAAACATTGAAAAAGCGTTAGAAAATATTGAAAATATGTTGTAGAAAAAATGAAAATACAATTAAAAAACTTTGAAAAACCATTGAAGAAACATTAATGAATCATTGAAAATACGACGAAGAAAAATGGAGTACACGTTGAAATAGCTTTGAAAAAACATTGAAAAAGCGTTGAAAAACATGGAAAATATGTTGTAGAAACAATAAAAATACAATGAAGAAACATAGAAAAAACATTGAAGAAACATTAATGAAACATTGAAAATACGACGAAGCAACATAGAATAAACGTTGAAATAGCTTTGAAAAAACATTGAAAATATGTTGGAGAAACAATGAAAATACAACGAAGAAACATTGAAAAAATATTTATGAAACATTGATGAAACATGAAAGAACATTGAAGATACGTTAACTAAACATAGAAAAAACGTTGAATAACATTGAAAATATGTTGTAGAAACAATGAAAATACAATTAAGAAACATTGAAAAAACATTGAAGAGACATTAATGAAACATTGAAAATACGACGAAGAAACATAGAATAAACGTTGAAATAGTTCTGAAAAAACATTGAAAATATGTTGAAGAAACAATGAAAATACAACGAAGAAACATTGACAAAACATTGATGAAACATTAAAGAAACATACAAAATACGTTAAATAAACATTGAAAAAGCGTTAAAAAACATTGAAAATTTGTTGAAGAATCAATGAAAATACAATTAAGAAACATTGAAAAAACATTGAAAAAAACTTTAATGACACATTGAAAATACGACGAAAATACATGGAATAAACGTTGAAATAGCATTGACAAAACATTGAAAATATGTTGAAGAAGCAATGAAAATACAACCAAGAAACATTGAAAAAATATTGATGAAACATAAGGAAACATTCAAAATACGTTAAATAAATATTGAAAAAGCATTAAAATACATTGAATATATGTTATAGAAACAATGAAAATACAATTAAGAAACATTGATGAAACATTAAAGAAACAATGAAAATACGTTAAATAAACATTGCAAATACGTTAAATAAACATTGAAAAAACGTTGAAAAACTTTGAAAATAGGTTGTAGAAACTATGAAAATACAATTAAGAAACATTGAAAAAACATTGAAGAAAAATTAATGAAACTTTGAAAATACGACGAAAAAACATGGAATAAACGTTAAAATAGCTTTGAAAAAACATTGATAATATGTTGAAGAAGCAATGAAAATACAACGAAGAAACATTGAAAAAATATTTATGAAACATAAGGAAACATTGAAAATACGTTAAATAAACATTGAAAAAGCGTTAAAAAACATTGAATATATGTTATAGAAACAATGAAAATACAATTAAGAAAAATTGATGAAACATTAAAGAAACATTGAAATTACGTTAAATAAACATTGCAAATACGTTAAATAAGCATTGAAAAAACGTTGAAAAACATTGAAAATATGTTGAAGAATCAATGAAAATACAATTAAGAAACATTGAAAAAACATTGAAGAAACATTAATGAAACTTTGAAAATACGACGAAAATACATGGAATAAACGTTGAAATAGCTTTGACAAAACATTGGAAATATGTTGAAGAAGCAATGAAAATACAACGAAGAAACATTGAAAAAATATTGATGAAACATAAGGAAACATTCAAAATACGTTAAATAAATATTGAAAAAGCATTAAAATACATTGAATATATGTTATAGAAACAATGAAAATACAATTAAGAAACATTGATGAAACATTAAAGAAACAATGAAAATACGTTAAATAAACATTGCAAATACGTTAAATAAACATTGAAAAAACGTTGAAAAACTTTGAAAATAGGTTGTAGAAACTATGAAAATACAATTAAGAAACATTGAAAAAACATTGAAGAAAAATTAATGAAACTTTGAAAATACGACGAAAAAACATGGAATAAACGTTGAAATAGCATTGACAAAACATTGAAAATATGTTGTAGAAGCAATGAAAATACAATAAAGAAACATTGATGAAACATTGATGAAACATTGAAACTACGACGAAGAAACATGGAATAAACGTTAAAATAGCTTTGAAAAAACATTGATAATATGTTGAAGAAGCAATGAAAATACAACGAAGAAACATTGAAAAAATATTTATGAAACATAAGGAAACATTGAAAATACGTTAAATAAACATCGAAAAAGCGTTAAAAAACATTGAAAATACGTTACATAAACATTGAAAATACGTTAAATAAACATTGAAAATACGTTGAAAAACATTGAGAATATGTTATAGAAACAATGAAAATACAATTAAGAAACATTGATGAAACATTAAAGAAACATTGAAAATACCTTAAATAAACATTGCAAATACGTTAAGTAAACATTGAAAATACGTTGAAAAACATCGAAAATATGTTGTAGAAATAATTATAATACAATTAAGGAACATTGAAAAAACATTAAAGAAACATTACTGAAACTTTGAAAATGCGACGAAAAAACATGGAATAAACGTTGAAATAGCATTGAAAAAACTTTGAACATATTTTGAAGAAACAATGAATATACAACGAAGAAACATTGATGAAGCAGTGATGAAACATTAAAGAAACATTGAAAGTACGTTAAATAAACATTGAAAAAACGTTGAAAAACATTGAAAATATGTTGTAGAAACAAGGAAAATACAATTAAGGAACATTGAAAAAACATTGAAGAAACATTAATGAAACATTTAAAATACATTAAATAAACATTGAAAAGGCGTTAAAAAACATTGAGAATATGTTGTAGAAACAATGAAAATACAATTTAGAAATATTGAAATGACATTGAAGAAACATTAATGAAACATTGAAAATACGACGAAGAAACATGGAATAAACGTTGAAATAGCTTTGACAAAACATTGAAAATATGTTGAAGAAACAATGAAAATACAATGAAGAAGCATAGTTGAAACATTAAAGAAACATTGACAATACGTTAAATGAACATTGCAAATACGTTAAATAAACATTGAAAAAACGTTGAAAAACATTGAAAATATGTTGAAGAAACAATGAAAATACAATGAAGAAGCATAGTTGAAACATTAAAGAAACATTGACAATACGTTAAATAAACATTGCAAATACGTTAATAAACAGTGAAAAACTTGAAAAACATTGAAAATATATTGTAGAAACAATGAAAATACAATTAAGAAATATTGACATAACATTGAAGAAACATTAATGAAACATTGAAAATACGACGAAGAAACATGGAATAAACGTTGAAATAGCTTTGAAAAAACATTGAAAAAGCGTTAGAAAACATTGAAATATGTTGTAGAAAAAATGAAAATACAATTAAAAAACTTTGAAAAACCATTGAAGAAACATTAATGAATCATTGAAAATACGACGAAGAAAAATGGAGTACACGTTGAAATAGCTTTGAAAAAACATTGAAAAAGCGTTGAAAAACATGGAAAATATGTTGTAGAAACAATAAAAATACAATGAAGAAACATTGAAAAAACATTGAAGAAACATTATGAAACATTGAAAATACGACGAAGCAACATAGAATAAACGTTGAAATAGCTTTGAAAAAACATTGAAAATATGTTGGAGAAACAATGAAAATACAACGAAGAAACATTGAAAAAACATTTATGAAACATTGATGAAACATGAAAGAACATTGAAAATACGTTAACTAAACATAGAAAAAACGTTGAATAACATTGAAAATATGTTGTAGAAACAATGAAAATACAATTAAGAAACATTGAAAGAACATTGAAGAGACATTAATGAAACATTGAAAATACGACGAAGAAACATAGAATAAACGTTGAAATAGTTCTGAAAAAACATTGAAAATATGTTGAAGAAACAATGAAAATACAACGAAGAAACATTGACAAAACATTGATGAAACATTAAAGAAACATTCAAAATACGTTAAATAAACTTTGAAAAAGCGTTAAAAAACATTGAAAATTTGTTGAAGAATCAATGAAAATACAATTAAGAAACATTGAAAAAACATTGAAGAAACATTAATGACACATTGAAAATACGACGAAAATACATGGAATAAACGTTGAAATAGCATTGACAAAACATTGAAAATATGATGAAGAAGCAATGAAAATACAACGAAGAAACATTGAAAAATATTGATGAAACATAAGGAAACATTCAAATACGTTAATAAATATTGAAAAAGCATTAAAATACATTGAATATATGTTATAGAAACAATGAAAATTCAATTACGAAACATTGATGAAACATTAAAGAAACAATGAAAATACGTTAAATAAACATTGCAAATACGTTAAATAAACATTGAAAAACGTTGAAAAACTTTGAAAATAGGTTGTAGAATCTATGAAAATACAATTAAGAACATTGAAAAAACATTGAAGAAAAATTAATGAAACATTGAAAATACGACGAAAAAAACATGGAATAAACGTTGAAATAGCATTGACAAAACATTGAAAATATGTTGTAGAAGCATGAAAATACAATAAAGAAACATTGATGAAACATTGATGAAACATTGAAACTACGACGAAGAAACATGGAATAAACGTTAAAATAGCTTTGAAAAAACATTGATAATATGTTGAAGAAGCAATGAAAATACAAGGAAGAAACATTGAAAAAATATTGATGAAACATAAGGAAACATTCAAAATACGTTAAATAAATATTGAAAAAGCATTAAAATACATTGAATATATGTTATAGAAACAATGAAAATACAATTAAGAAACATTGATGAAACATTAAAGAAACATTGAAAATACGTTAAATAAACATTGCAAATACGTTAAATAAACATTGAAAAAAACGTTGAAAAACTTTGAAAATAGTTTGTAGAAACTATGAAAATACAATTAAGAAACATTGAAAAAACATTGAAGAAAAATTAATGAAACTTTGAAATACGACGAAAAAACATGGAATAAACGTTGAAATAGCATTGACAAAACATTGAAAATATGTTGTAGAAGCAATGAAAATACAATAAAGAAACATTGATGAAACATTGATGAAACATTGAAACTACGACGAAGAAACATGGAATAAACGTTAAAATAGCTTTGAAAAAACATTGATAATATGTTGAAGAAGCAATGAAAATACAACGAAGAAACATTGAAAAAATATTTATGAAACATAAGGAAACATTGAAAATACGTTAAATAAACATTGAAAAAGCGTTAAAAAACATTGAAAATACGTTACATAAACATTGAAAATACGTTAAATAAACATTGAAAATACGTTGAAAAACATTGAGAATATGTTGTAGAAACAATGAAAATACAATTAAGAAACATTGAATAAACATTGAAGAAACATTAATGAAACTTTGAAAATACGACGAAAAAACATGGAATAAACGTTGCAATAGCATTGAAAAAACATTGAACATATTTTGAAGAAACAATGAAAATACAACGAAGAAACATTGATGACGCATTGATGAAACATTAAAGAAACATTGAAAATACGTTAAATAAACATTGAAAAAACGTTGAAAAACATTGAAAATATGTTGTAGAAACAATGAAAATACAATTAAGAAACATTGATGAAACATTAAAGAAACATTGAAAATACGTTAAATAAACATTGAAAAAACGTTGAAAAACATTGAAAATAGGTTGTAGAAACAATGAAAATACAATTAAGAAACATTGAAAAAACATTGAAGAAAAATTAATGAAACTTTGAAAATACGACGAAAAAACATGGAATAAACGTTGAAATAGCATTGACAAAACATTGAAAATATGTTGTAGAAGCAATGAAAATACAATAAAGAAACATTGATGAAACATTGATGAAACATTGAAACTACGACGAAGAAACATGGAATAAACGTTAAAATAGCTTTGAAAAAACATTGATAATATGTTGAATAAGCAATGAAAATACAACGAAGAAACATTGAAAAAATATTAATCAAACATTAAAGAAACATTCAAAATACGTTAAATAAACATTGAAAAAGCGTTAAAAAACATTGAATATATGTTATAGAAACAATGAAAATACAATTAAGAAAAATTGATGAAACATTAAAGAAACATTGAAATTACGTTAAATAAACATTGCAAATACGTTAAATAAGCATTGAAAAAACGTTGAAAAACATTGAAAATATGTTGAAGAATCAATGAAAATACAATTAAGAAACATTGAAAAAACATTGAAGAAACATTAATGAAACTTTGAAAATACGACGAAAAAACATGGAATAAACGTTGAAATAGCTTTGACAAAACATTGAAAATATGTTGAAGAAGCAATGAAAATACAACGAAGAAACATTGAAAAAATATTGATGAAACATAAGGAAACATTCAAAATACGTTAAATAAATATTGAAAAAGCATTAAAATACATTGAATATATGTTATAGAAACAATGAAAATACAATTAAGAAACATTGATGAAACATTAAAGAAACAATGAAAATACGTTAAATAAACATTGCAAATACGTTAAATAAACATTGAAAAAACGTTGAAAAACATTGAAAATATGTTGTAGAAACAATGAAAATACAATTAAGAAACATTGAAAAAACATTGAAGAAAAATTAATGAAACTTTGAAAATACGACGAAAAAACATGGAATAAACGTTGAAATAGCATTGACAAAACATTGAAAATATGTTGTAGAAGCAATGAAAATACAATAAAGAAACATTGATGAAACATTGATGAAACATTGAAACTACGACGAAGAAACATGGAATAAACGTTAAAATAGCTTTGAAAAAACATTGATAATATGTTGAAGAAGCAATGAAAATACAACGAAGAAACATTGAAAAAATATTTATGAAACATAAGGAAACATTGAAAATACGTTAAATAAACATCGAAAAAGCGTTAAAAAACATTGAAAATACGTTACATAAACATTGAAAATACGTTAAATAAACATTGAAAATACGTTGAAAAACATTGAGAATATGTTGTAGAAATAATGAAAATACAATTAAGAAACATTGAATAAACATTGAAGAAACATAAATGAAACTTTGAAAATACGACGAAAAAACATGGAATAAACGTTGCAATAGTATTGAAAAAACATTGAACATATTTTGAAGAAACAATGAAAATACAACGAAGAAACATTGAAGAAATATTTATGAAACATAAGGAAACATTGAAAATACGTTAAATAAACATCGAAAAAGCGTTAAAAAACATTGAAAATACCTTAAATAAACATTGCAAATACGTTAAGTAAACATTGAAAATACGTTGAAAAACATCGAAAATATGTTGTAGAAATAATTATAATACAATTAAGGAACATTGAAAAAACATTAAAGAAACATTACTGAAACTTTGAAAATGCGACGAAAAAACATGGAATAAACGTTGAAATAGCATTGAAAAAACTTTGAACATATTTTGAAGAAACAATGAATATACAACGAAGAAACATTGATGAAGCAGTGATGAAACATTAAAGAAACATTGAAAGTACGTTAAATAAACATTGAAAAAACGTTGAAAAACATTGAAAATATGTTGTAGAAACAAGGAAAATACAATTAAGGAACATTGAAAAAACATTGAAGAAACATTAATGAAACATTTAAAATACATTAAATAAACATTGAAAAGGCGTTAAAAAACATTGAAAATATGTTGTAGAAACAATGAAAATACAATTAAGAAATATTGAAATAACATTGAAGAAACATTAATGAAACATTGAAAATACGACGAAGAAACATGGAATAAACGTTGAAATAGCTTTGACAAAACATTGAAAATATGTTGAAGAAACAATGAAAATACAATGAAGAAGCATAGTTGAAACATTAAAGAAACATTGACAATACGTTAAATAAACATTGCAAATACGTTAAATAAACATTGAAAAAACGTTGAAAAACATTGAAAATATGTTGAAGAAACAATGAAAATACAATGAAGAAGCATAGTTGAAACATTAAAGAAACATTGACAATACGTTAAATAAACATTGCAAATACGTTAAATAAACATTGAAAAACTTTGAAAAACATTGAAAATATATTGTAGAAACAATGAAAATACAATTAAGAAATATTGACATAACATTGAAGAAACATTAATGAAACATTGAAAATACGACGAAGAAACATGGAATAAACGTTGAAATAGCTTTGAAAAAACATTGAAAAAGCGTTAGAAAACATTGAAAATATGTTGTAGAAAAAATGAAAATACAATTAAAAAACTTTGAAAAACCATTGAAGAAACATTAATGAATCATTGAAAATACGACGAAGAAAAATGGAGTACACGTTGAAATAGCTTTGAAAAAACATTGAAAAAGCGTTGAAAAACATGGAAAATATGTTGTAGAAACAATAAAAATACAATGAAGAAACATTGAAAAAACATTGAAGAAACATTAATGAAACATTGAAAATACGACGAAGCAACATAGAATAAACGTTGAAATAGCTTTGAAAAAACATTGAAAATATGTTGGAGAAACAATGAAAATACAACGAAGAAACATTGAAAAAACATTTATGAAACATTGATGAAACATGAAAGAACATTGAAAATACGTTAACTAAACATAGAAAAAACGTTGAATAACATTGAAAATATGTTGTAGAAACAATGAAAATACAATTAAGAAACATTGAAAAAACATTGAAGAGACATTAATGAAACATTGAAAATACGACGAAGAAACATAGAATAAACGTTGAAATAGTTCTGAAAAAACATTGAAAATATGTTGAAGAAACAATGAAAATACAACGAAGAAACATTGACAAAACATTGATGAAACATTAAAGAAACATTCAAAATACGTTAAATAAACTTTGAAAAAGCGTTAAAAAACATTGAAAATTTGTTGAAGAATCAATGAAAATACAATTAAGAAACATTGAAAAAACATTGAAGAAACATTAATGACACATTGAAAATACGACGAAAATACATGGAATAAACGTTGAAATAGCATTGACAAAACATTGAAAATATGTTGAAGAAGCAATGAAAATACAACGAAGAAACATTGAAAAAATATTGATGAAACATAAGGAAACATTCAAAATACGTTAAATAAATATTGAAAAAGCATTAAAATACATTGAATATATGTTATAGAAACAATGAAAATTCAATTACGAAACATTGATGAAACATTAAAGAAACAATGAAAATACGTTAAATAAACATTGCAAATACGTTAAATAAACATTGAAAAAACGTTGAAAAACTTTGAAAATAGGTTGTAGAATCTATGAAAATACAATTAAGAAACATTGAAAAAACATTGAAGAAAAATTAATGAAACATTGAAAATACGACGAAAAAACATGGAATAAACGTTGAAATAGCATTGACAAAACATTGAAAATATGTTGTAGAAGCAATGAAAATACAATAAAGAAACATTGATGAAACATTGATGAAACATTGAAACTACGACGAAGAAACATGGAATAAACGTTAAAATAGCTTTGAAAAAACATTGATAATATGTTGAAGAAGCAATGAAAATACAAGGAAGAAACATTGAAAAAATATTGATGAAACATAAGGAAACATTCAAAATACGTTAAATAAATATTGAAAAAGCATTAAAATACATTGAATATATGTTATAGAAACAATGAAAATACAATTAAGAAACATTGATGAAACATTAAAGAAACATTGAAAATACGTTAAATAAACATTGCAAATACGTTAAATAAACATTGAAAAAACGTTGAAAAACTTTGAAAATAGTTTGTAGAAACTATGAAAATACAATTAAGAAACATTGAAAAAACATTGAAGAAAAATTAATGAAACTTTGAAAATACGACGAAAAAACATGGAATAAACGTTGAAATAGCATTGACAAAACATTGAAAATATGTTGTAGAAGCAATGAAAATACAATAAAGAAACATTGATGAAACATTGATGAAACATTGAAACTACGACGAAGAAACATGGAATAAACGTTCAAATAGCTTTGAAAAAACATTGATAATATGTTGAAGAAGCAATGAAAATACAACGAAGAAACATTGAAAAAATATTTATGAAACATAAGGAAACATTGAAAATACGTTAAATAAACATTGAAAAAGCGTTAAAAAACATTGAAAATTTGTTGAAGAATCAATGAAAATACAATTAAGAAACATTGAAAAAACATTGAAGAAACATTAATGACACATTGAAAATACGACGAAAATACATGGAATAAACGTTGAAATAGCATTGACAAAACATTGAAAATATGTTGAAGAAGCAATGAAAATACAACGAAGAAACATTGAAAAAATATTGATGAAACATAAGGAAACATTCAAAATACGTTAAATAAATATTGAAAAAGCATTAAAATACATTGAATATATGTTATAGAAACAATGAAAATTCAATTACGAAACATTGATGAAACATTAAAGAAACAATGAAAATACGTTAAATAAACATTGCAAATACGTTAAATAAACATTGAAAAAACGTTGAAAAACTTTGAAAATAGGTTGTAGAATCTATGAAAATACAATTAAGAAACATTGAAAAAACATTGAAGAAAAATTAATGAAACATTGAAAATACGACGAAAAAACATGGAATAAACGTTGAAATAGCATTGACAAAACATTGAAAATATGTTGTAGAAGCAATGAAAATACAATAAAGAAACATTGATGAAACATTGATGAAACATTGAAACTACGACGAAGAAACATGGAATAAACGTTAAAATAGCTTTGAAAAAACATTGATAATATGTTGAAGAAGCAATGAAAATACAAGGAAGAAACATTGAAAAAATATTGATGAAACATAAGGAAACATTCAAAATACGTTAAATAAATATTGAAAAAGCATTAAAATACATTGAATATATGTTATAGAAACAATGAAAATACAATTAAGAAACATTGATGAAACATTAAAGAAACATTGAAAATACGTTAAATAAACATTGCAAATACGTTAAATAAACATTGAAAAAACGTTGAAAAACTTTGAAAATAGTTTGTAGAAACTATGAAAATACAATTAAGAAACATTGAAAAAACATTGAAGAAAAATTAATGAAACTTTGAAAATACGACGAAAAAACATGGAATAAACGTTGAAATAGCATTGACAAAACATTGAAAATATGTTGTAGAAGCAATGAAAATACAATAAAGAAACATTGATGAAACATTGATGAAACATTGAAACTACGACGAAGAAACATGGAATAAACGTTAAAATAGCTTTGAAAAAACATTGATAATATGTTGAAGAAGCAATGAAAATACAACGAAGAAACATTGAAAAAATATTTATGAAACATAAGGAAACATTGAAAATACGTTAAATAAATATTGAAAAAGCATTAAAATACATTGAATATATGTTATAGAAACAATGAAAATACAATTAAGAAACATTGATGAAACATTAAAGAAACAATGAAAATACGTTAAATAAACATTGCAAATACGTTAAATAAACATTGAAAAAACGTTGAAAAACTTTCAAAATAGGTTGTAGAAACAATTATAATACAATTAAGGAACATTGAAAAAACATTAAAGAAACATTAATGAAACTTTGAAAATGCGACGAAAAAACATGGAATAAACGTTGAAATAGCATTGACAAAACATTGAAAATATGTTGTAGAAGCAATGAAAATACAATAAAGAAACATTGACAAAACATTGATGAAACATTAAAGAAACATTCAAAATACGTTAAATAAACTTTGAAAAAGCGTTAAAAAACATTGAAAATTTGTTGAAGAATCAATGAAAATACAATTAAGAAACATTGAAAAAACATTGAAGAAACATTAATGACACATTGAAAATACGACGAAAATACATGGAATAAACGTTGAAATAGCATTGACAAAACATTGAAAATATGTTGAAGAAACAATGAAAATAAACGAAGAAACATTGATGAAACATTGAAGAAAAATTAATGAAACATTGAAAATACGACGAAGAAACATGGAATAAACGTTGAAATAGCTTTGAAAAAACATTAAAAATATGTTGAAGAAACATTGAAAAAACAGTGTTGAAACACTGAAGAAGCATTGAAAATACGTTAAATAAACATTGAAAATACGTTGAAAAACATTGAAAATATGTTGTAGAAACAATGAAAATACAATTAAGGAACATTGAAAAAACATTGAAGAAACATTAATGACACATTGAAAATACGACGAAGAAACGTGGAATAAACGTTGAAATAGCATTGAAAAAACATTGAAAAAATGTTGAAGAAACAATGAAAATACAACGAAGATACATTGAAAAAACATTGATGAAACATTGATGAAACATGAAAGAACATTGAAAATACGTTAAATAAACATAGAAAAAACGTTGAATAACATTGAAAATATGTTATAGAAACAATGAAAATACAATTAAGAAACATTGAAAGAACATTGAAGAAACATTAGTGAAACATTGAAAATACGACGAAGAAACATGGAATAAACGTTGAAATAGCTTTGAAAAAACATTGAAAATATGTTGAAGAAACAATGAAAATACAACGAAGAAACATTGACAAAACATTGATGAAACATTAAAGAAACATTGAAAATACGTTAAATAAACTTTGAAAAAGCGTTAAAAAACATTGAAAATTTGTTGAAGAATCAATGAAAATACAATTAAGAACATTCAAAAACATTGAAGAAACATTAATGACACATTGAAAATACGACGAAAATACATGGAATAAACGTTGAAATAGCATTGACAAAACATTGAAAATATGTTGAAGAAGCAATGAAAATACAACGAAGAAACATTGAAAAAATATTGATGAAACATAAGGAAACATTCAAAATACGTTAATAAATATTGAAAAAGCATTAAAATACATTGAATATATGTTATAGAAACAATGAAAATTCAATTACGAAACATTGATGAAACATTAATGAAACAATGAAAATACGTTAATAAACATTGCAAATACGTTAATAAACATTGAAAAACGTTGAAAAACTTTGAAAATAGGTTGTAGAATCTATGAAAATACAATTAAGAAACATTGAAAAAACATTGAAGAAAAATTAATGAAACATTGAAAATACGACGAAAAAACATGGAATAAACGTTGAAATAGCATTGACAAAACATTGAAAATATGTTGTAGAAGCAATGAAAATACAATAAAGAAACATTGATGAAACATTGATGAAACATTGAAACTACGACGAAGAAACATGGAATAAACGTTAAAATAGCTTTGAAAAAACATTGATAATATGTTGAAGAAGCAATGAAAATACAAGGAAGAAACATTGAAAAAATATTGATGAAACATAAGGAAACATTCAAAATACGTTAAATAAATATTGAAAAAGCATTAAAATACATTGAGTATATGTTATAGAAACAATGAAAATACAATTAAGAAACATTGATGAAACATTAAAGAAACATTGAAAATACGTTAAATAAACATTGCAAATACGTTAAATAAACATTGAAAAAACGTTGAAAAACTTTGAAAATAGTTTGTAGAAACTATGAAAATACAATTAAGAAACATTGAAAAAACATTGAAGAAAAATTAATGAAACTTTGAAAATACGACGAAAAAATATGGAATAAACGTTGAAATAGCATTGAAAAAACATTGAAAAAATGTTGGAGAAACAATGAAAATACAACGAAGAAACATTGAAAAAACATTGATGAAACATTGATGAAACATGAAAGAACATTGAAAATACGTTAACTAAACATAGAAAAAACGTTGAATAACTTTGAAAATATGTTGTAGAAACAATGAAAATACAATTAAGAAACATTGAAAGAACATTGAAGAGACATTAATGAAACATTGAAAATACGACGAAGAAACATAGAATAAACGTTGAAATAGTTCTGAAAAAACATTGAAAATATGTTGAAGAAACAATGAAAATACAACGAAGAAACATTGACAAAACATTGATGAAACATTAAAGAAACATTCAAAATACGTTAAATAAACTTTGAAAAAGCGTTAAAAAACATTGAAAATTTGTTGAAGAATCAATGAAAATACAATTAAGAAACATTCAAAAAACATTGAAGAAACATTAATGACACATTGAAAATACGACGAAAATACATGGAATAAACGTTGAAATAGCATTGACAAAACATTGAAAATATGTTGAAGAAGCAATGAAAATACAACGAAGAAACATTGAAAAAATATTGATGAAACATAAGGAAACATTCAAAATACGTTAAATAAATATTGAAAAAGCATTAAAATACATTGAATATATGTTATAGAAACAATGAAAATTCAATTACGAAACATTGATGAAACATTAATGAAACAATGAAAATACGTTAAATAAACATTGCAAATACGTTAAATAAACATTGAAAAAACGTTGAAAAACTTTGAAAATAGGTTGTAGAATCTATGAAAATACAATTAAGAAACATTGAAAAAACATTGAAGAAAAATTAATGAAACATTGAAAATACGACGAAAAAACATGGAATAAACGTTGAAATAGCATTGACAAAACATTGAAAATATGTTGTAGAAGCAATGAAAATACAATAAAGAAACATTGATGAAACATTGATGAAACATTGAAACTACGACGAAGAAACATGGAATAAACGTTAAAATAGCTTTGAAAAAACATTGATAATATGTTGAAGAAGCAATGAAAATACAAGGAAGAAACATTGAAAAAATATTGATGAAACATAAGGAAACATTCAAAATACGTTAAATAAATATTGAAAAAGCATTAAAATACATTGAGTATATGTTATAGAAACAATGAAAATACAATTAAGAAACATTGATGAAACATTAAAGAAACATTGAAAATACGTTAAATAAACATTGCAAATACGTTAAATAAACATTGAAAAAACGTTGAAAAACTTTGAAAATAGTTTGTAGAAACTATGAAAATACAATTAAGAAACATTGAAAAAACATTGAAGAAAAATTAATGAAACTTTGAAAATACGACGAAAAAATATGGAATAAACGTTGAAATAGCATTGACAAAACATTGAAAATATGTTGTAGAAGCAATGAAAATACAATAAAGAAACATTGATGAAACATTGATGAAACATTGAAACTACGACGAAGAAACATGGAATAAACGTTAAAATAGCTTTGAAAAAACATTGATAATATGTTGAAGAAGCAATGAAAATACAACGAAGAAACATTGAAAAAATATTTATGAAACATAAGGAAACATTGAAAATACGTTAAATAAACATTGAAAAAGCGTTAAAAAACATTGAAAATACGTTACATAAACATTGAAAATACGTTAAATAAACATTGAAAATACGTTGAAAAACATTGAGAATATGTTGTAGAAACAATGAAAATACAATTAAGAAACATTGAATAAACATTGAAGAAACATTAATGAAACCTTGAAAATACGACGAAAAAACATGCAATAAACGTTGAAATAGCATTGAAAAAACATTGAAAATATGTTGAAGAAACAATGAAAATACAACGAAGAAACATTGATGACGCATTGATGAAACATTAAAGAAACATTGAAAATACGTTAAATAAACATTGAAAAAACGTTGAAAAACATTGAAAATATGTTGTAGAAACAATGAAAATACAATTAAGAAACATTGATGAAACATTAAAGAAACATTGAAAATACCTTAAATAAACATTGCAAATACGTTAAATAATCATTGAAAAAACGTTGAAACTCATTGAAAATATGTTGTAGAAACTATGAAAATACAATTAAGAAACATTGAAAAAACATTGAAGAAAAATTAATGAAACTTTGAAAATACGACGAACAAACGTGGAATATACGTTGAAATAGCTTTGACAAAACATTGAAAATATGTTGTAGAAGCAATGAAAATACAATAAAGAAACATTGATGAATCATTAAAGAATCATTGAAAATACGTTGAAGAATCATGGAATAAACGTTGAAATAGCTTTGAAAAAACATTGAAATTATGTTGAAGAGGCCATGAAAATACAATGAAGAAGCATAGTTGAAACATTAAGAAACATTGACAAATACGTTAAATAAACATTGCAAATACGTTAAATAAACATTGAAAAACTTTGAAAAACATTGAAAATATATTGTAGAAACAATGAAAATACAATTAAGAATATTGACATAACATTGAGAAACATTAATGAAACATTGAAAATACGACGAAGAAACATGGAATAAACGTTGAAATAGCTTTGAAAAAACATTGAAAAGCGTTTAGAAACATTGAAAATATGTTGTAGAAAAAATGAAAATACAATTAAAAAACTTTGAAAACCATTGAAGAAACATTAATGAATCATTGAAAAATACGACGAAGAAAAATGGAGTACACGTTGAAATAGCTTTGAAAAAACATTGAAAAAAAGCGTTGAAAAACATGGAAAATATGTTGTAGAAACAATAAAAATACAATGAAGAACATTGAAAAACATTGAAGAAACATTAATGAAACATTGAAAATACGACGAAGCAACATAGAATAAACGTTGAAATAGCTTTGAAAAAACATTGAAATATGTTGGAGAAATAATGAAAATACAACGAAGAAACATTGAAAAAACATTTATGAAACATTGATGAAACATGAAAGAACATTGAAAATACGTTAACTAAACATAGAAAAAACGTTGAATAACATTGAAAATATGTTGTAGAACAATGAAAATACAATTAAGAAACATTGAAAAAACATTGAAGAGACATTAATGAAACATTGAAAATACGACGAAGAAACATAGAATAAACGTTGAAATAGTTCTGAAAAAACATTGAAAATATGTTGAAGAACAATGAAATACAACGAAGAAACATTGACAAAACATTGATGAACATTAAAGAAACATACAAAATACGTTAAATAAACTTTGAAAAAGCGTTAAAAAACATTGAAAATTTGTTGAAGAATCAATGAAAATACAATTAAGAAACATTGAAAAAACATTGAAAAAAACTTTAATGACACATTGAAATACGACGAAAATACATGGAATAAACGTTGAAATAGCATTGACAAAACATTGAAAATATGTTGAAGAAGCAATGAAATACAACCAAGAAACATTGAAAAAATATTGATGAAACATAAGGAAACATTCAAAATACGTTAAATAAATATTGAAAAAGCATTAAAATACATTGAATATATGTTATAGAAACAATGAAAATACAATTAAGAAACATTGATGAAACATTAAAGAAACAATGAAATACGTTAAATAACATTGCAAATACGTTAAATAAACATTGAAAAAACGTTGAAAAACTTGAAATAGGTTGTAGAAACTATGAAAATACAATTAAGAAACATTGAAAAAACATTGAAGAAAAATTAATGAAACTTTGAAAATACGACGAAAAAACATGGAATAAACGTTGAAATAGCATTGACAAAACATTGGAAATATGTTGTAGAAGCAATGAAAATACAATAAAGAAACATTGATGAAACATTGATGAAACATTGAAACTACGACGAAGAAACATGGAATAAACGTTAAAATAGCTTTGAAAAAACATTGATAATATGTTGAAGAAGCAATGAAAATACAACGAAGAAACATTGAAAAAATATTTATGAAACATAAGGAAACATTGAAAATACGTTAAATAATCATCGAAAAAGCGTTAAAAAACATTGAAAATACGTTACATAAACATTGAAAATACGTTAAATAAACATTGAAAATACGTTGAAAAACATTGAGAATATGTTGTAGAAATAATGAAAATACAATTAAGAAACATTGAATAAACATTGAAGAAACATAAATGAAACTTTGAAAATACGACGAAAAAACATGGAATAAACGTTGCAATAGCATTGAAAAAACATTGAACATATTTTGAAGAAACAATGAAAATACAACGAAGAATCATTGAAGAAATATTTATGAAACATAAGGAAACATTGAAAATACGTTAAATAAACATCGAAAAAGCGTTAAAGAACATTGAAAATACATTACATAAACATTGAAAATACGTTAAATAAACATTGAAAATACGTTGAAAAACATTGAGAATATGTTGTAGAAACAATGAAAATACAATTAAGAAACATTGATGAAACATTAAAGAAACATTGAAAATACCTTAAATAAACATTGCAAATACGTTAAGTAAACATTGAAAATACGTTGAAAAACATCGAAAATATGTTGTAGAAACAATTATAATACAATTAAGGAACATTGAAAAAACATTAAAGAAACATTACTGAAACTTTGAAAATGCGACGAAAAAACATGGAATAAACGTTGAAATAGCATTGAAAAAACTTTGAACATATTTTGAAGAAACAATGAATATACAACGAAGAAACATTGATGAAGCAGTGATGAAACATTAAAGAAACATTGAAAGTACGTTAAATAAAAATTGAAAAAACGTTGAAAAACATTGAAAATATGTTGTAGAAACAAGGAAAATACAATTAAGGAACATTGAAAAAACATTGAAGAAACATTAATGAAACATTTAAAATACATTAAATAAACATTGAAAAGGCGTTAAAAAACATTGAAAATATGTTGTAGAAACAATGAAAATACAATTAAGAAATATTGAAATGACATTGAAGAAACATTAATGAAACATTGAAAATTACGACGAAGAAACATGGAATAAACGTTGAAATAGCTTGACAAAACATTGAAAATATGTTGAAGAAACATGAAAATAAAATGAAGAAGCATAGTTGAAACATTAAAGAACATTGACAATACGTTAAATGAACATTGCAAATACGTTAAATAAACATTGAAAAAACGTTGAAAAACATTGAAAATATGTTGAAGAAAAAATGAAAATACAATGAAGAAGCATAGTTGAAACATTAAAGAAACATTGACAATACGTTAAATAAAC
>JACCHY010000075.1:0-18215 GCA_018907195.1 Dolichoris vasculosae
ATTATTTGAAACGTGTAATTTTAGTTTTTTTTAAAAATTTTTTTTTCTCTAGAACGGTAGGTAATTTTAATAATATTGTTGGGTCCCAGACTATCGCTGAGTCCCACGACGAAATACTGTGCGACAGAAGACACGATGAGTCAACTGTTTTATAACAAAGATGTGCAACTCTTTTGGCATTCATTCAGCCATTCGGAGTTATCGGTGTGGTTGTGTGTTGTGTCCTCGCTATGATGTTGCGAGGACTTGGAGATGTGTTATCGTGGGTATTCTGACCGTGGAAGACCGTCTAGTCTGTCCGTGCATTATATACCACTCGTGTTGTTATATTAGTATAAGATAACTTGTATATGTATTATCGTGTTTGTATTAGATAACTAAGATATATTGTAACAGGTTAATAACCTAAACTTAAGGTAACGAATAAACTCTTCTTCTTCTTCTGTGTTTGGGATTCGTCTATTGTTTGGCTCCTAAGAGACCCAACAAATATTATTTATAAAGCATTGAAAAAAGAAAACAGCTATATTTTTTAACTTATTTGGTAGAAACCACTATAACGAAAAACACATTGGGGGTTTGGACATGAGCGGTTTTTATTCTATGAAATACATTATTTTGCAGTGATAGGTACTTTAAGATGGTGTTAAACTGCTAGCGACGTGCGCAAAGCATTGTCTCGTTTGTTTATTGAATTATTAATTTACAGGAGTATAAACTTAAAGTTAAAAACGACTTTTTTTTCACTCTTATGTATATTTTACGCGTTTTTTTTGTTTTGTTTGTTGCAAAACCGTAACGTATAAGTTTTTTTTTGTTTTCTTTCTATTTTCTATGAAAATTTAGCCCTAATAATCCACTTTTTGATCAACAGTTTTTAAAAAAGTTTGTTTCTCTTTATTTTACTGTAACGTTTTTTGCACGGAATATTTTTAATAACAAATTAAACAATAATTTAAAGTAGTTTATTTGGTTTATTAAACAATGTTTGAAACAACAATACTTAGGTTTGTGTCTAATTAGCTTTAGCAAATCCGAGTTTGTGCTCCTGCACGTTATGAACCTTAAAAAAATTGGAATGAAAAATTATATAATTTTTAATGCACACTTTAATGCTGAAAACAACAATCCAAGCGCGTCTTATTTTTTAAAGTATTTTACAAAAGCAAGCTTTAAAAGCATTTTTTGAAGTTTAATTTTTGTCGTCTAAAGTGTAGAATAGCATTTTGAAACTTACTTGACAATAGCTGTGGAGGAACGGAACTCCCAAAGCAAATTGATAACCGTATTTACTGAAAATACGCAGTTTTTAGCAACGGTTTTTATATGTTAGTAAAAATAAAAAATTAAGTTCAGAAAAATAATTCATCGGGTTCTTTTATAAAGAAAAAAAATAGTTATTTTATTCGCTGGAAAAAAATAATCACTAGCAAATTAACTTACTTAAGATCGCTAACTTAGGTAGGCCAAAATGCAGACACGAGAGTCATTTTAGAAATCATGTTTTTCGAGCTGAGTGGAAGTTCTTTGCCTTGCACCCAAATGCTCCATGTAAATTGAGCATTGCAGTCAACTTTATACAAGTAATATTTAGGATCAAACTTAGCATTGGTTGCTTTATCAATTCGTTTAACGAACTCTGAGGACCCAAAATTGTGCTGCTACTGGTATCGCTAATAGCCTAAAAAAGTTAGAATGTGAAGTACTGCCATAGTTAGTAGTCGACCACCTCCGCGTTTTGCTTGTTCAGTTTACCATTCACACCGGTGCCATCAATCGTAACTGCCAATGGCTCTTTAAATGGAGTGGAACATAGAGCACATTGGAACTGCAGTGTTGCGTGTCTAAGTCGCCGTAGGTAAGCAATCCATTATTGTTTCCAATCGATCCAGAATTTTGTAACCAAAGCGTAAACAGAGGCTTGTAACCAGTTTCAAATTTATCGCACGCTGGAATACAGAAACCACATTGGTCCCCTCACTGTTGCCTGAGGCCAAAACCCAAAAAGCCATCAAAAGGTTGATCCAAGTCCTTGTGATGATACAAAGGTGGCTAGACCAAAAGTAGTGCCGGGAACCTTCAGCTTATTAGATAAGCTTTTTGCGCCTAATCCTACTGTGTCAACACCCAAAACACCACTACTGGTGCCGGAAGAGTAAGAATATTTGAAACGACGTCCATCTTTCGCGAACGTCTTTGATTGACTTGGTTGAAACTGGACATCGCCAGAGCAGGACGAGTTTAAAACTAGTAGTGATTCTTTATTATTTATATAGCAACAGGTAAAGTCACATGCAGTTTCGCAAAAATCTGCTGAAAATGAATGACAATATGATTAAAAACTATAATTATTGTACATGCTTACGAATGTCGGTGCATCGGCTATCACATTCGCTCTTCTGGTCTAGGCAACTTGTTCCGTAACTAAAATGAAGTAATTTTTTTTTTTAGGGTTTATCTAAAATTAAAAGTTTTTCGATAAAATAACTCAAAAATAGTTAAAACCAATATTTTTTTATTGTAATATGCTGAAAGTAATGTTTTATTAAAGTTTTTGTAAATAAGTTATGTGTTGTATAATTGATAAAAAAAAAAAACTAACTCCACAAGTTTCTAAAGATTACGAGTCACAACTTTGCACAACTATTATTACGTTCCTTGACGTTTTGCATGTGTAACTTACAACCAAAAAATTAAAAAACGTTTTTTTTACGTTTGCAAAAAAAAAAAAAATAGGACAATTGCCAAATTAATTTTGTAAATTATAATTTGGCAAACGTTTTTTAACGATAAGTTTACCCATCATTGTCTAAATAATATAGCTATTTAATTCTTTGCAATAGTCAAAAAACGAAAAAATTTGTGCATCGTTTACGTACGACGAGCCAGTGTCAATAAGGACATTAAACTCTTGTTCAGGAGTTCCAATAGTAATGCGTCCTAAAAAAAACTTTCTGAATTGATTTAAAAAAATAGAATAATTGGCTAACTTACCGACAAAAGCTGTGTCTGAGTGATCGTAGAAAGGTTGACGGGCAACGGTAGCGAGTTGGGCTTGAGTAACAGGTAACCCTAGTTTGACTCTTTGCGAAATACGATATTCGTCATATCGTCTGCAATATTCACAAACGATTAGATTATGGTTTAATATTAAAATAGCGTTTTTAAAACTTACTTTCTCGAAGAAGCTTGCTACTATAAGACTCCTTACTGTAAATAGGGGTATTATAGCTTAAAGCACTGGTCAATTGCAACCACAAAAACAACAAGGTAATTTTAACCAACATTTTGGTTCTACCACAGTAAAGTCGGAATTGTCCAGACTAAAATTGTAATTGTTAAAAAATATATTAAAAAAAAAAACAACTGATTTTGCTAAAAACAAATAAGTTAAGCGGATTGGACGCAACAACAATATAGAGTAGGTTTGTAAATTGTTGTTTAAAACAAAAAATTAAAAAAAATAAGTTTTTTTCGCATTACTAATTTACTACAAACAACTTTAACCCAACGTTTTAAAGGTATTAGTAAATTTTGATTCTATTAATTTTTTTCAAAAAAATTTAAATAATTTTTTGCTTATTTAAAATCTTTACAAAAAAGATATAAAAAGTATTAAAAAAGGTGAAATGACATATATACTTGCAATAAAACATCTACTTTAATGAGCGGCCAAAAAGTGTAAATTGCTATTTATTTGCTTAAATTAGAATAAACCGTAAAAAATTAAATTAAATTTAAACGATAAAATTAATATGCCAAATAAACTTTTAAAAAATACTTTATGCGTTAATTAAAAAAATTAACAACTAATGTAGTGTGCAATGTCTAACAAAGCGCATAGCTCCAAAAAATATCATAAACTAGAATAACCTTTATTTGGATTATTATTATCTTTAACTATACGCCCAAATTGACATTTTAATTAAATTTTTAATGGATTTTTATAAAAAAATTAAGCAATTTATTATATTTTTAAACTTTTTTCAATAACAATCAAATTTAGTTTCGATGAAAACAAATTTTTTTTGAACAGAAAAGTTGAAAAGTATTATAATGTGAAAAAATCTGTAAATGTAATAAATATTTATGTATGCTGCAAGCAATTTTACCCACAATATACTAATAAATACCGCATTCGATATAAGCTTAAGGAAAAAAACAAAAAACGTTAATAACTATTTAAAAACCCGTTTTAAAATTAACGTTTAACTTAAGTGACAACTAAATTGTATCTTTTTTCAAAACGTTAGTTGTAAATAAAATTTTTTAGTAATTAAAAACGTAGTTTCTCTCTAGACAAACTATTAAAAATAGTATAAAATAAATAAAATTTTATAAATTAAAAGATGACTTCTTGAAAATTATAACGTATTTTAAATTCATCTAGCAAGAAACTATTTTACAAACGAAAATAACTCGCTTTATATTATGACAAAAAAAAAAACTTTAATATTTTTGTTCAACGTTTTGTTAAACTTGCTTTTTAAAATTAATTCTGGTTCACCAACAAAAAACGAAATATTCTCATCAGTGTGGTTAAGTGATTGTAACCAAAGTAAGTGTTTGTTGTTGCACAAGATAAGTTTAGTTATGCAACGACTTTGATCTCGTGACGTCGTAATAAGATTTTTTTTCATTTTAATGTAAAAAGAAAATTATATTACTTCAATTGCAGTTCTTTAGTAGTGCAAAACATACATTTTATAGTCTAAGCAAAGTTTTAATGTTACCAAACTTGTATTAAATTTTTAAAATTTAACCGCATTAAAAATATACTTTACTTAAACTTTTTAATAGTTTTCTGCTTTTTATTGATTCACTAAAAAAGTATTTTTTTAAAAAAGTTGAAAAAAATGTATAAAAATTTTTTGTGAAAGTTTTACTTATGAAAAAAACAAACTATTTAACTTTTTTTTGTAATTTTTTACACGATGCTAAACAAATAACTGTTAAAAACTGTCGTTTTTATCCAGCAAAAGGTCGATAGATCACAATCTTCGGAGCTTATTGCAAATACAGAGAACACTTTAAAAAAAATTTTTAATAATTAGTGCATTGACGGGTTTTGCCCGATTTTAGCGTCATTTCATCTGTTATAGAGCTACGTTTAACCGTAAAATACTTTTAGCATAGCCAAAAAAAAAGATCTACACGACAGATGAGCAGAAGATTTAGATTCATTTAGCGCTTTTGCTACGCTTTCTTTAAAAGTCGAATAAGCGTTTTTTGCTGTCGACCGTAACATTAGTGGCTACGCTAGAAGTTGATGAAGAACGAAAAAAATGCGAACATAGAAGATTATAAATTTGTTGTCGTCTAGCAAACAAACCCAATTTTTACTTTATTTCGTTTTTTTTTTACTAATTTAAAAAAAAAATGTTTTAATTTGGGATTTACAAAATTGAAATACCGTCTTTAAAATACGATCAGTTTCATTTTTTAAAAAACGACTGATATACAATTTATAATCACCGTAATGTTTTATCAACTTTCCAAACTTTTTGCAACTAAACAAAGCATATTACACTACTCCACAAAATAAGTGATTTTTGTAGACAGTTTTCAGAAGTGCAGCCAAAAGTTAACGCAAATTTACAATTTTGTTGTAAAGCATGTTTTTTTTTAAGCACTAAACTTTTGGTTTTAATAAAAAGTTAGACTTTATGCATACTTTTTAACGTTCTCCACGTGCAAATTAAATTTATTCATGTTACAGAGTACATGACTAAGAAATAATTTAAAGATTTATGTTATAAAAATTGATTTATTCAAAAACTATCGTACACTTTGCAAAATTTGCCTTTAATTCTTTTACTTTTTAAAGTTTTGTTTTTTTTCTGTCAATGGTAACTTTAATTCTTTTTTTTTAAACCAAATATTTCAACAATAATTGACTTTTATGACAGAAGAGTATGTGCACATAGATAACCTAAAGTTTTAGTTTTTTGTCTTTGTTAGTTTGTAAATAATATGATTTTAATAGAAAAAATTTAATCGCATATCTGTTTGGTGGACTAGCAATTACGGAGTATAGTTTTTTCTTCATCATTTTTTTTTTTTAAACAAATAGACTTGAGTGCGTTTTTTTACTTTTTCAACTCCGTTATTGACAACTTTGCTTTATGGAGAAATCATTGTAGGAATTTTTTTTTAAAACAATACCACATTTTGGCTTAATAAGTTTTCTTTAGGTAGTAGTTTAAGTCTTTTAAAATTACACGGAGCTCGCATTTTTGATAAGCGATTAGTTGTACAACTATTGTAAAAATAAATGGACGATAGAAAAAAAACTTTTTTATTTAAAAAGAACATTTGTACTTAAAATTACTCGTTAGATTTTTTAAATGCAAATTAATCCATGTTTTAGTGCTTACAATTTTGGCAAAAGTTGCGAAATTTAAATTAAAAAAAAAAAAAAAAAATAGTTTGTTATTAGGATTGCATGCTTAGCGGTTTGCTACAATTAATTATTCTTATTTTTTCATTATAGACTAAAAAAATAATAAAGACCATACTTGCTCATAATAAGTGATTTTTTATTCAATTGACTAATTTTGAAATATTTTCTCACTTGCGTTTCAGTTGTCAATAAAAAATGTCTCACAATGAAGTTGTAACAGAAGAACAAACGCATCATGTTAGAATGTTGCAAGAAATAGTATAATTAAAAAAACTATTCAGTTTTGTACAAATAAAAATTTACGTTTTTATCAACAACGAGTTTTATAATTCACTACCAATTTTTTGTTTAAAACGAAGGCAGTTTGTAAAAGTTTGTTTTATTGAAACACAAGTTTTTAAAAGTTAATTAAAACATACTTTAAACTTTTTGTTATTAAGTGAAACAAAACCAAAGATTTTACTCTTAGGTAATTCTTTTGTAAGGAAAAAGTTTCTTTATCTTTGCCTATTATTTTTGCAAATGTGTATTTAATGTAAGTTCATATAATAGTTTAGATTTCCAACTTGCGTTTTTTTTTCACCTTGGTCGTCTGTAATAGATTGTTCTTTTTTTTTCATTAATTTCTGTTGTTATTATTTTGAAACGTGTAATTTTAGTTTTTTTTTAAAAATTTTTTTTTCTCTAGAACGGTAGGTAATTTTAATAATATTGTTGGGTCCCAGACTATCGCTGAGTCCCACAACGAAATACTGTGCGACAGAAGACACGATGAGTCAACTGTTTTATAACAAAGATGTGCAACTCTTTTGGCATTCATTCAGCCATTCGGAGTTATCGGTGTGGTTGTGTGTTGTGTCCTCGCTATGATGTTGCGAGGACTTGGAGATGTGTTATCGTGGGTATTCTGACCGTGGAAGATCGTCTAATCTGTCCGTGCATTATATACCACTCGTGTTGTTATATTAGTATAAGATAACTTGTATATGTATTATCGTGTTTGTATTAGATAACTAAGATATATTGTAACAGGTTAATAACCTAAACTTAAGGTAACGAATAAACTCTTCTTCTTCTTCTGTGTTTGGGATTCGTCTATTGTTTGGCTCCAAAGAGACCTAACAAATATTATTTATAAAGCATTGAAAAAAGAAAACAGCTATATTTTTTAACTTATTTGGTAGAAACCACTATAACGAAAACACATTAGGGGGTTTGGACATGAGCGGTTTTTATTCTATGAAATACATTATTTTGCAGTGATAGGTACTTTAAGATGGTGTTAAACTGCTAGCGACGTGCGCAAAGCATTGTCTCGTTTGTTTATTGAATTATTAATTTACAGGAGTATAAACTTAAAAGTTAAAAACGACTTTTTTTTCACTCTTATGTATATTTTACGCGTTTTTTTGTTTTGTTTGTTGCAAAACCGTAACGTATAAGTTTTTTTTGTTTTCTTTCTATTTTCTATGAAAATTTAGCCCTAATAATCCACTTTTTTGATCAACAGTTTTTAAAAAAGTTTGTTTCTCTTTATTTTACTGTAACGTTTTTTGCACGGAATATTTTTAATAACAAATTAAACAATAATTTAAAGTAGTTTATTTGGTTTATTAAACAATGTTTGAAACAACAATACTTAGGTTTGTGTCTAATTAGCTTTAGCAAATCCGAGTTTGTGCTCCTGCACGTTATGAACCTTAAAAAAATTGGAATGAAAAATTATATAATTTTTAATGCACACTTTAATGCTGAAAACAACAATCCAAGCGCGTCTTATTTTTTAAAGTATTTTACAAAAGCAAGCTTTAAAAGCATTTTTTGAAGTTTAATTTTTGTCGTCTAAAGTGTAGAATAGCATTTTTGAAAACTTACTTGACAATAGCTGTGGAGGAACGGAACTCCCAAAGCAAATTGATAACCGTATTTACTGAAAATACGCAGTTTTTAGCAACGGTTTTTTATATGTTAGTAAAAATAAAAAATTAAGTTCAGAAAAATAATTCATCGGGTTCTTTTATAAAGAAAAAAAATAGTTATTTTATTCGCTGGAAAAAAATAATCACTAGCAAATTAACTTACTTAAGATCGCTAACTTGGTAGGCCAAAATGCAGACACGAGAGTCAATTTTAGAAATCATGTTTTTCGAGCTGAGTGGAAGTTCTTTGCCTTGCACCCAAATGCTCCATGTAAATTGAGCATTGCAGTCAACTTTATACAAGTAATATTTAGGATCAAACTTAGCATTGGTTGCTTTTATCAATTCGTTTAACGAACTCTGAGGACCCAAAATTGTGCTGCTACTGGTATCGCTAATAGCCTAAAAAAGTTAGAATGTGAAAGTTACTGCCATAGTTAGTAGTCGACCAACCTCCGCGTTTTGCTTGTTCAGTTTACCATTCACACCGGTGCCATCAATCGTAAACTGCCAATGGCTCTTTAAATGGAGTGGAACATAGAGCACATTGGAACTGCAGTGTTGCGTGTCTAAGTCGCCGTAGGTAAGCAATCCATTATTGTTTCCAATCGATCCAGAATTTTGTAACCAAAGCGTAAACAGAGGCTTGTTAACCAGTTTCAAATTTATCGCACGCTGGAATACAGAAACCACATTGGTCCCCTCACTGTTGCCTGAGGCCAAACCCAAAAAGCCATCAAAAGGTTGATCCAAGTCTTGTGATGATACAAAGGTGGCTAGACCAAAAGTAGTGCCGGGAACCTTCAGCTTATTAGATAAGCTTTTTGCGCCTAATCCTACTGTGTCAACACCCAAAACACCACTACTGGTGCCGGAAGAGTAAGAATATTTGAAACGACGTCCATCTTTCGCGAACGTCTTTGATTGACTTGGTTGAAACTGGACATCGCCAGAGCAGGACGAGTTTAAAACTAGTAGTGATTCTTTATTATTTATATAGCAACAGGTAAAGTCACATGCAGTTTCGCAAAAATCTGCTGAAAAATGAATGACAATATGATTAAAAACTATAATTATTGTACATGCTTACGAATGTCGGTGCATCGGCTATCACATTCGCTCTTCTGGTCTAGGCAACTTTGTTCCTTAACTAAAATGAAGTAAATTTTTTTTTTTTAGGTTTATCTAAAATTAAAAGTTTTTCGATAAAATAACTCAAAAATAAGTTAAAACCAAATATTTTTTTATTGTAATATGCTGAAAGTAATGTTTTATTTAAAGTTTTTGTAAATAAGTTATGTGTTGTATAATTGATAAAAAAAAAAAAACTAACTCCACAAGTTTCTAAAGATTACGAGTCACAACTTTGCACAACTATTATTACGTTCCTTGACGTTTTGCATGTGTAACTTACAACCAAAAAATTAAAAAACGTTTTTTTTACGTTTGCAAAAAAAAAAAAAATAGGACAATTGCCAAATTAATTTTGTAAATTATAATTTGGCAAACGTTTTTTAACGATAAGTTTACCCATCATTGTCTAAATAATATAGCTATTTAATTCTTTGCAATAGTCAAAAAACGAAAAAATTTGTGCATCGTTTACGTACGACGAGCCAGTGTCAATAAGGACATTAAACTCTTGTTCAGGAGTTCCAATAGTAATGCGTCCTAAAAAAAACTTTCTGAATTGATTTAAAAAAATAGAATAATTGGCTAACTTACCGACAAAAGCTGTGTCTGAGTGATCGTAGAAAGGTTGACGGGCAACGGTAGCGAGTTGGGCTTGAGTAACAGGTAACCCTAGTTTGACTCTTTGCGAAATACGATATTCGTCATATCGTTCTGCAATATTCACAAAACGATTAGATTATGGTTTAATATTAAAATAGCGTTTTTAAAACTTACTTTCTCGAAGAAGCTTGCTACTATAAGACTCCTTACTGTAAATAGGGGTATTATAGCTTAAAGCACTGGTCAATTGCAACCACAAAAACAACAAGGTAATTTTAACCAACATTTTGGTTCTACCACAGTAAAGTCGGAATTGTCCAGACTAAAATTGTAATTGTTAAAAAAATATATTAAAAAAAAAAACAACTGATTTTTGCTAAAAACAAAATAAGTTAAGCGGATTGGACGCAACAACAATATAGAGTAGGTTTGTAAATTGTTGTTTAAAACAAAAAATTAAAAAAAATAAGTTTTTTCGCATTACTAAATTTACTACAAACAACTTTAACCCAACGTTTTAAAAGGTATTAGTAAATTTTGATTCTATTAATTTTTTTCAAAAAAATTTAAAATAATTTTTGCTTATTTAAAATCTTTACAAAAAAAGATATAAAAGTATTAAAAAAGGTGAAATGACATATATACTTGCAATAAAACATCTACTTTAATGAGCGGCCAAAAAGTGTAAATTGCTATTTATTTGCTTAAATTAGAATAAACCGTAAAAAATTAAATTAAATTTAAACGATAAAATTAATATGCCAAATAAACTTTTAAAAAATACTTTATGCGTTAATTAAAAAAATTAACAACTATGTAGTGTGCAATGTCTAACAAAGCGCATAGCTCCAAAAAATATCATAAACTAGAATAACCTTTATTTGGATTATTATTATCTTTTAACTATACGCCCAAATTGACATTTTTAATTAAATTTTTAATGGATTTTTATAAAAAATTAAGCAATTTATTATATTTTTAAACTTTTTTCAATAACAATCAAATTTAGTTTCGATGAAAACAAATTTTTTTTGAACAGAAAAAGTTGAAAAGTATTATAATGTGAAAAAATCTGTAAATGTAATAAATATTTATGTATGCTGCAAGCAATTTTACCCACAATATACTAATAAATACCGCATTCGATATAAGCTTAAGGAAAAAACAAAAACGTTAATAACTATTTAAAAACCCGTTTTAAAATTAACGTTTAACTTAAGTGACAACTAAATTGTATCTTTTTTCAAAACGTTAGTTGTAAATAAAATTTTTTAGTAATTAAAAACGTAGTTTCTCTCTAGACAAACTATTAAAAATAGTATAAAATAAATAAAATTTTATAAATTAAAAGATGACTTCTTGAAAATTATAACGTATTTTAAATTCATCTAGCAAGAAACTATTTTACAAACGAAAATAACTCGCTTTATATTATGACAAAAAAAAAACTTTAATATTTTTGTTCAACGTTTTGTTAAACTTGCTTTTTAAAATTAATTCTGGTTCACCAACAAAAAACGAAATATTCTCATCAGTGTGGTTAAGTGATTGTAACCAAAGTAAGTGTTTGTTGTTGCACAAGATAAGTTTAGTTATGCAACGACTTTGATCTCGTGACGTCGTAATAAGATTTTTTTTCATTTTAATGTAAAAAGAAAATTATATTACTTCAATTGCAGTTCTTTAGTAGTGCAAAACATACATTTTATAGTCTAAGCAAAGTTTTAATGTTACCAAACTTGTATTAAATTTTTAAAATTTAACCGCATTAAAAATATACTTTACTTAAACTTTTTAATAGTTTTCTGCTTTTTATTGATTCACTAAAAAAGTATTTTTTTAAAAAAGTTGAAAAAAATGTATAAAAATTTTTTGTGAAAGTTTTACTTATGAAAAAAACAAACTATTTAACTTTTTTTGTAATTTTTTACACGATGCTAAACAAATAACTGTTAAAAACTGTCGTTTTTATCCAGCAAAAGGTCGATAGATCACAATCTTCGGAGCTTATTGCAAATACAGAGAACACTTTAAAAAAAATTTTTAATAATTAGTGCATTGACGGGTTTTGCCCGATTTTAGCGTCATTTCATCTGTTATAGAGCTACGTTTAACCGTAAAATACTTTTAGCATAGCCAAAAAAAAAGATCTACACGACAGATGAGCAGAAGATTTAGATTCATTTAGCGCTTTTGCTACGCTTTCTTTAAAAGTCGAATAAGCGTTTTTTGCTGTCGACCGTAACATTAGTGGCTACGCTAGAAGTTGATGAAGAACGAAAAAAATGCGAACATAGAAGATTATAAATTTGTTGTCGTCTAGCAAACAAACCCAATTTTTACTTTATTTCGTTTTTTTTTTACTAATTTAAAAAAAAAATGTTTTAATTTGGGATTTACAAAATTGAAATACCGTCTTTAAATACGATCAGTTTCATTTTTTAAAAAACGACTGATATACAATTTATAATCACCGTAATGTTTTATCAACTTTCCAAACTTTTTGCAACTAAACAAAGCATATTACACTACTCCACAAAATAAGTGATTTTTGTAGACAGTTTTCAGAAGTGCAGCCAAAAGTTAACGCAAATTTACAATTTTGTTGTAAAGCATGTTTTTTTTTAAGCACTAAACTTTTGGTTTTAATAAAAAGTTAGACTTTATGCATACTTTTTAACGTTCTCCACGTGCAAATTAAATTTATTCATGTTACAGAGTACATGACTAAGAAATAATTTAAAGATTTATGTTATAAAAATTGATTTATTCAAAAACTATCGTACACTTTGCAAAATTTGCCTTTAATTCTTTTACTTTTTAAAGTTTTGTTTTTTTTCTGTCAATGGTAACTTTAATTCTTTTTTTTTAAACCAAATATTTCAACAATAATTGACTTTTATGACAGAAGAGTATGTGCACATAGATAACCTAAAGTTTTAGTTTTTTGTCTTTGTTAGTTTGTAAATAATATGATTTTAATAGAAAAAATTTAATCGCATATCTGTTTGGTGGACTAGCAATTACGGAGTATAGTTTTTTCTTCATCATTTTTTTTTTTTAAACAAATAGACTTGAGTGCGTTTTTTTACTTTTTCAACTCCGTTATTGACAACTTTGCTTTATGGAGAAATCATTGTAGGAATTTTTTTTTAAAACAATACCACATTTTGGCTTAATAAGTTTTCTTTAGGTAGTAGTTTAAGTCTTTTAAAATTACACGGAGCTCGCATTTTTGATAAGCGATTAGTTGTACAACTATTGTAAAAATAAATGGACGATAGAAAAAAAACTTTTTTATTTAAAAAGAACATTTGTACTTAAAATTACTCGTTAGATTTTTTAAATGCAAATTAATCCATGTTTTAGTGCTTACAATTTTGGCAAAAGTTGCGAAATTTAAATTAAAAAAAAAAAAAAAAAAATAGTTTGTTATTAGGATTGCATGCTTAGCGGTTTGCTACAATTAATTATTCTTATTTTTTCATTATAGACTAAAAAAATAATAAAGACCATACTTGCTCATAATAAGTGATTTTTTATTCAATTGACTAATTTTGAAATATTTTCTCACTTGCGTTTCAGTTGTCAATAAAAAATGTCTCACAATGAAGTTGTAACAGAAGAACAAACGCATCATGTTAGAATGTTGCAAGAAATAGTATAATTAAAAAAACTATTCAGTTTTGTACAAATAAAAATTTACGTTTTTATCAACAACGAGTTTTATAATTCACTACCAATTTTTTGTTTAAAACGAAGGCAGTTTGTAAAAGTTTGTTTTATTGAAACACAAGTTTTTAAAAGTTAATTAAAACATACTTTAAACTTTTTGTTATTAAGTGAAACAAAACCAAAGATTTTACTCTTAGGTAATTCTTTTGTAAGGAAAAAGTTTCTTTATCTTTGCCTATTATTTTTGCAAATGTGTATTTAATGTAAGTTCATATAATAGTTTAGATTTCCAACTTGCGTTTTTTTTTCACCTTGGTCGTCTGTAATAGATTGTTCTTTTTTTTTCATTAATTTCTGTTGTTATTATTTTGAAACGTGTAATTTTAGTTTTTTTTTTAAATTTTTTTTTTCTCTAGAACGGTAGGTAATTTTAATAATATTGTTGGGTCCCAGACTATCGCTGAGTCCCACAACGAAATACTGTGCGACAGAAGACACGATGAGTCAACTGTTTTATAACAAAGATGTGCAACTCTTTTGGCATTCATTCAGCCATTCGGAGTTATCGGTGTGGTTGTGTGTTGTGTCCTCGCTATGATGTTGCGAGGACTTGGAGATGTGTTATCGTGGGTATTCTGACCGTGGAAGATCGTCTAATCTGTCCGTGCATTATATACCACTCGTGTTGTTATATTAGTATAAGATAACTTGTATATGTATTATCGTGTTTGTATTAGATAACTAAGATATATTGTAACAGGTTAATAACCTAAACTTAAGGTAACGAATAAACTCTTCTTCTTCTTCTGTGTTTGGGATTCGTCTATTGTTTGGCTCCAAAGAGACCTAACAAATATTATTATAAAGCATTGAAAAAGAAAACAGCTATATTTTTTAACTTATTTGGTAGAAACCACTATAACGAAAACACATTAGGGGGTTTGGACATGAGCGGTTTTTATTCTATGAAATACATTATTTTGCAGTGATAGGTACTTTAAGATGGTGTTAAACTGCTAGCGACGTGCGCAAAGCATTGTCTCGTTTGTTTATTGAATTATTAATTTACAGGAGTATAAACTTAAAAGTTAAAAACGACTTTTTTTTCACTCTTATGTATATTTTACGCGTTTTTTTGTTTTGTTTGTTGCAAAACCGTAACGTATAAGTTTTTTTTGTTTTCTTTCTATTTTCTATGAAAATTTAGCCCTAATAATCCACTTTTTTGATCAACAGTTTTTAAAAAAGTTTGTTTCTCTTTATTTTACTGTAACGTTTTTTGCACGGAATATTTTTAATAACAAATTAAACAATAATTTAAAGTAGTTTATTTGGTTTATTAAACAATGTTTGAAACAACAATACTTAGGTTTGTGTCTAATTAGCTTTAGCAAATCCGAGTTTGTGCTCCTGCACGTTATGAACCTTAAAAAAATTGGAATGAAAAATTATATAATTTTTAATGCACACTTTAATGCTGAAAACAACAATCCAAGCGCGTCTTATTTTTTAAAGTATTTTACAAAAGCAAGCTTTAAAAGCATTTTTTGAAGTTTAATTTTTGTCGTCTAAAGTGTAGAATAGCATTTTGAAAACTTACTTGACAATAGCTGTGGAGGAACGGAACTCCCAAAGCAAATTGATAACCGTATTTACTGAAAATACGCAGTTTTTAGCAACGGTTTTTTATATGTTAGTAAAAATAAAAAATTAAGTTCAGAAAAATAATCATCGGGTTCTTTTATAAAGAAAAAAAATAGTTATTTTATTCGCTGGAAAAAAATAATCACTAGCAAATTAACTTACTTAAGATCGCTAACTTGGTAGGCCAAATGCAGACACGAGAGTCAATTTTAGAAATCATGTTTTTCGAGCTGAGTGGAAGTTCTTTGCCTTGCACCCAAATGCTCCATGTAAATTGAGCATTGCAGTCAACTTTATACAAGTAATATTTAGGATCAAACTTAGCATTGGTTGCTTTTATCAATTCGTTTAACGAACTCTGAGGACCCAAAATTGTGCTGCTACTGGTATCGCTAATAGCCTAAAAAAGTTAGAATGTGAAGTTACTGCCATAGTTAGTAGTCGACCAACCTCCGCGTTTTGCTTGTTCAGTTTACCATTCACACCGGTGCCATCAATCGTAAACTGCCAATGGCTCTTTAAATGGAGTGGAACATAGAGCACATTGGAACTGCAGTGTTGCGTGTCTAAGTCGCCGTAGGTAAGCAATCCATTATTGTTTCCAATCGATCCAGAATTTTGTAACCAAAGCGTAAACAGAGGCTTGTTAACCAGTTTCAAATTTATCGCACGCTGGAATACAGAAACCACATTGGTCCCCTCACTGTTGCCTGAGGCCAAACCCAAAAAGCCATCAAAAGGTTGATCCAAGTCTTGTGATGATACAAAGGTGGCTAGACCAAAAGTAGTGCCGGGAACCTTCAGCTTATTAGATAAGCTTTTTGCGCCTAATCCTACTGTGTCAACACCCAAAACACCACTACTGGTGCCGGAAGAGTAAGAATATTTGAAACGACGTCCATCTTTCGCGAACGTCTTTGATTGACTTGGTTGAAACTGGACATCGCCAGAGCAGGACGAGTTTAAAACTAGTAGTGATTCTTTATTATTTATATAGCAACAGGTAAAGTCACATGCAGTTTCGCAAAAATCTGCTGAAAAATGAATGACAATATGATTAAAAACTATAATTATTGTACATGCTTACGAATGTCGGTGCATCGGCTATCACATTCGCTCTTCTGGTCTAGGCAACTTTGTTCCTTAACTAAAATGAAGTAAATTTTTTTTTTTTAGGTTTATCTAAAATTAAAAGTTTTTCGATAAAATAACTCAAAAATAAGTTAAAACCAAATATTTTTTTATTGTAATATGCTGAAAGTAATGTTTATTTAAAGTTTTTGTAAATAAGTTATGTGTTGTATAATTGATAAAAAAAAAAACTAACTCCACAAGTTTCTAAAGATTACGAGTCACAACTTTGCACAACTATTATTACGTTCCTTGACGTTTTGCATGTGTAACTTACAACCAAAAAATTAAAAAACGTTTTTTTTACGTTTGCAAAAAAAAAAAAAAATAGGACAATTGCCAAATTAATTTTGTAAATTATAATTTGGCAAACGTTTTTTAACGATAAGTTTACCCATCATTGTCTAAATAATATAGCTATTTAATTCTTTGCAATAGTCAAAAAACGAAAAAATTTGTGCATCGTTTACGTACGACGAGCCAGTGTCAATAAGGACATTAAACTCTTGTTCAGGAGTTCCAATAGTAATGCGTCCTAAAAAAAACTTTCTGAATTGATTTAAAAAAATAGAATAATTGGCTAACTTACCGACAAAAGCTGTGTCTGAGTGATCGTAGAAAGGTGACGGGCAACGGTAGCGAGTTGGGCTTGAGTAACAGGTAACCCTAGTTTGACTCTTTGCGAATACGATATTCGTCATATCGTTCTGCAATATTCACAAAACGATTAGATTATGGTTTAATATTAAAATAGCGTTTTTAAAACTTACTTTCTCGAAGAAGCTTGCTACTATAAGACTCCTTACTGTAATAGGGGTATTATAGCTTAAAGCACTGGTCAATTGCAACCACAAAAACAACAGGTAATTTTCACCAACATTTTGGTTCTACCACAGTAAAGTCGGAATTGTCCAGACTAAAATTGTAATTGTTAAAAAAATTATATTAAAAAAAAAACAACTGATTTTTGCTAAAAACAAATAAGTTAAGCGGATTGGACGCAACAACAATATAGAGTAGGTTTTGTAAATTGTTGTTTAAAACAAAAAATTAAAAAAATAAGTTTTTTCGCATTACTAAATTTACTACAACAACTTTAACCCAACGTTTTAAAGGTATTAGTAAATTTTGATTCTATTAATTTTTTTCAAAAAAATTTAAAATAATTTTTGCTTATTTAAATCTTTACAAAAAAAGATATAAAAGTATTAAAAAAGGTGAAATGACATATATACTTGCAATAAAACATCTACTTTAATGAGCGGCCAAAAAGTGTAAATTGCTATTTATTTGCTTAAATTAGAATAAACCGTAAAAAATTAAATTAAATTTAAACGATAAAATTAATATGCCAAATAAACTTTTAAAAAATACTTTATGCGTTAATTAAAAAAATTAACAACTATGTAGTGTGCAATGTCTAACAAAGCGCATAGCTCCAAAAAATATCATAAACTAGAATAACCTTTATTTGGATTATTATTATCTTTTAACTATACGCCCAAATTGACATTTTTAATTAAATTTTTAATGGATTTTTATAAAAAATTAAGCAATTTATTATATTTTTAAACTTTTTTCAATAACAATCAAATTTAGTTTCGATGAAAACAAATTTTTTTTGAACAGAAAAAGTTGAAAAGTATTATAATGTGAAAAAATCTGTAAATGTAATAAATATTTATGTATGCTGCAAGCAATTTTACCCA